>CAUYLG010046280.1:0-106577 GCA_963573385.1 Cacajao melanocephalus
TCCTTCCTTCCTTCTTTCTCTCTCTGACAGACTGACCTGCAGTGGCATGATCTCAGCTCATTGCAATCTCCACTCCCCAGGTTCAAGCAATTCTCCTGCCTCAGCCTCCTGTGTAGCTGGGATTACAGGCGCCTGCCACCACGCCCAGCTAATTTTTGAATTTTTAGTAGAGATGGGGTTTCACCATGTTGGCCAGGCTAGTCTCGAACTCCTGACCTCAGGTGATCCACCCGCCTCGGCTTCCCAAAATGCTGGGATTACAGGTGTGAGCCACCGCACCCAGCCCAAAATCAGGATTCTTAAAATAATTATGCTGCATACTGAATCATGTTGCTTTTGATTCTTGTAGCTGGCCCCCTTCTTTATCTAGGGTGCCTGCTGGTACACCCTGGATGATGTCTGAGACAGATGGTGCTGCTAGGCCCCCTCCCTCATGGGCCTCACATTGTGGCCCCCATGGCAACAGATTAAAAACAAGTGTCACCCTGGACATCACAGTGACCCCAAGAGACAGATAAGGTAGGTATTAGTGAACACATTAGGGGAGACACAGGGGCAGAGGGCACAGCACAGTCACTAAGCTCCTAATAACTAACTTCTTCAAACTTCTCAGCAACATCCTCCTCCCTGTCCTCTGCTCTCCACCTCATCCATCAAGGAGCTGATGCTAATGGGGTTCCCTTGTTCAGAGCCAGACTGCTGTGGTTATTACGGTAGTTAACAAACAGCGACTCTAGTCTCTTAACAAAATAATCCCGCTAGAGGGACAGAAGAGGGCTTCTGTGGCCTGAGGACCAACATGTTACCCCTTGGCTGGCTTGACAGCCATGGCAAAGACATGAACAGCATCCAATGAGGAATGGAGGCTGCTGGGCACACCCTGGGAGGGGCAGGAGCCTGGAGAAAGTGCAGATGTTGGGATTTGTCTGCCGGCCACACTGCTGGGCCCTCAGGTTGTGAGTCACAAAGTGCTGCTTCAGCTTCTCATTGCAGTAGCCGACCCACAGCTGTGACAGCAGTTGTTGGGGAAGAATGTGAATCCAAATGCATCCAGCAAGCCTGGTAAAATGGGAAAAATCCAGGGGGTCCTGGGAGAGGGTTTCCCTGAAGCCCAGCGAGGCAAGGCTCCCGCCACATAGAATAATTCAGCATCCACATAAACCAGAAGAATTCCACCCCCTGGACGACCTGCGGTGAGGCTGAGAAACATCACACTGGGCAGCGCACAGAGCAATTACAGCCCTCCACACACCACCCAGAGTGGTCCCCGTTTTCCCTTCTGCTCTGAGCCTAGAACAGACGCAAAGGCCCACTGGAGGATGAGGGGCAACCCCAGGGCACCAAGGCCTACTTTTGAGTCTGTATTTTCTGGTCCTGTGTCTCTTAGGAGCAGCCCCTTCTGCTGGAACTTCTGAGCACCTTTTAATGCCTCATCCCAAAACAGGAAGAGATAGTCAAAGATTGTTAACCTTTTTGAGGCTGGGTGTGGTGGCTCATGCATATAACCCCAGCATTTTGGGAGGCAAAGGCAGGAGGATCACTTGAGGCCAAAAGTTGGAGACCAGCCTGGCCAACACGGTAAAACCCAATCTCTGCCAAAAATATAAAAATCAGCCAGGCATGGTGGTGCAAGCCTGTAATCCCAGCTACTCGGGAGGCTGAGGCACAAGAATCACTTGAACCCAGGAGGCAGAGGTTGCAGTCAACTGAGATTGTGCCACTGCACTCCATCTGGGGTGACAGCAAGACTGTCTCAAAGAAACAAAAACAAAACCAATGTGATGGAAAGAAAGAACTACTCTATGGAAAAAAAGAGCTTTTAGAATGTAAATGGTTTAGCCAGGTGCAGTGGCTCACACCTATAACCCCAGAGCTTCTGAAGGCTGAGGTAGGAAGATCTCTTGAGACCAGCCTGGGCAACAACTGAGACCACATCTCTTAAGAAAAAAAATTTAAAGAATTTAACCTGTTTAGTAAAAATTCAATAGGACTGGAGGATAAAGTTGAGAAAAATCTCTCAGGAAGTTAGCAGAGGGTGGGGAAAGGAGATTTGGAGTAAAAGAAAAAAAAGGAAGGAAGGAAGGGAGGGAGGAAAGGAGGGAGGCAGGGAGGGAGGAAAGGAGGGAGGGAGGGAGGAGACAAAAATAGTTGATTAACTTCATATTAGTGGAAGTTCTAGGAAGATAAAACAATAGGGAGGAAATTATTAGAACTAATTTGTAAATCCCCAGAATGGAAGATCATGTTTACTGGCTGAAGGAACTGATACCGCATATACACATAATGAATGAAAAATATCATACAAGGCACTGCACTGGCAATTTTGAAAAATGCCTATGGGATAAATGGAAGATCCTAAAACTTCTGGGGAAAAAAAAGAAGTCCACCCCGTAGCGATTAGAAATCGTCACAGCAACACATGAAGAATACAGAAGTAAACTTCAAACATTGGAGGGAAAATTATCTCCATACAGAAGTATATATCTAGTCAAAATATTGATCAAATGTAAGAGTGGGAAAAAATGTATCATTCGATGTTCAGGGTCTGAAAACTTTACCGTCCATGTACCTCTACAAAGTCATTCCAAAGAATGTGCTTCACAAACATAAAGAAATGAACTAAAATGAAGACCCTGTGGGACTCAGAAAAATGGGATGTCATGGGGTGGGAGTGGAGTGCCTGGGGGCCCCACAAATGAAGGGGCAGAAATATTCATGTATGACAATGTCATAGCAGGAACAAGAGGCAGCCAACCCAAACAGGAGCAGGAGGTCTGAGAGCTCCAGAAAGCCTGGGAGATGCCCTGATCATTGACCACCTCCTACCTCAGGTGCCCCACCCTCCTACCTCAGGTGCCTCACCCGGGGCTGGCAAAAGGAGGGAGCTCAACTCATGCATAGATGATGGCAGGTCGAGTTCATGGCACAAACCAGTTCATGATGAGAATGAAGTGCCAGGGGATGAGTGAGGCTCAGGCAGGCAGTCCCCTCTGATTTGGAAGGCCAAGTGGCAAGCTGTGCCAATGCCACCTGGCACATACTACATGCTCCTGCAGCAGCCCTGGTGCTGCCACCAGAGGCCCATGCCACCCTGGGAGCCTCTGTCCTCCCCCATCCAGTCCTCAGCATTGTCCCTGCCTCCATGGGAACAGATACGAGAGGGAAGCTGGTGAGCAGCAAGCAGGCTACACCAGAAAACCCTTCTCCATAAGTTTTTCCTTGACAACTACATAAACATGGGATGTGGTGCCCAAAAACCTTTTTTTTTTTTTTTTTTTTTTTGAGACGGAGTCTCAGTCTGTTGCCCAGGCTGGAATGCAGTGGTGCGATCTCAGCTCACTGCAACTGCCACCTCCCGAATCCAAGTGATTCTTGTGCGTCAGCCTCCTGAGTAGCTGGGATTACAGGTGCGTGCCACCAAGCCCTGCGTTTTTTTTGTTTTGTTTTGTTTTTTTGTGATGGAGTTTTACTTTTCTTGCCCAGGCTGGAGTGCAATGGCATGATCTGATCTAGGCTCACTGCAACCTTTGCCTTCCAGGTTCAAGCAATTCTCCTGCCTCAGCCTCCTGAGTAGCTGGGATTACAGGCATGCACCACCATGCCCAGCTAATTTTGTATTTTTAGTAGAGACAGAGTTTCACCACATTGGTCAGGCTGGTCTAGAATGCCTGACCTCAAGTGATTCACCCACCTCAGCTTCCCAAAGTGCTGGGATTACAGGTGTGAGCCACTGCGCCCGGCCAATTTTTGTATTTTTAGTAGCGACAGGGTTTCACCATGTTGGCCAGGCTGGTTTTGAACTCCTGACTTCAAGCGATCCACCCATCTCTTCCTGGGACTACAGGCACAAGCCACTGTGCCTCGCCTAGAAAACCTTATCTGAAGCGCCTCACCTGGCTAGGAATCAAGGCTGCTCAGTTGACTCTGTGTCCAAGTGATTTCTGTCCTCCAGACAAGAGTGGGACACGTCGTTCTTCTGATGTACTTCTGAGCAGCAACGGTTCTGATACTCTATGATTTATGGGGGAAAAAATCTCAGTTAGAAAGCACTAGTAACCCTAAGAAGGGGCTGGTTATGGCACTTTCTAGCTGTACCCCATGCTGGGGAGAACTCCTGTTTCTGTTAACTCCGCAGCTGGCTTTATCTCTATTATCTCAGCGGGATCAACTGCAGGGCAGATGTTTACTTTGAACGTGGAGCTGAGTTTTACTTTGTCAGATTCAATGAGATGATGCTGTATAAAGGCCCTGGTTCAGGGGCAGGCTGTAAGAGCTCAATAAATTACAACTATGATGACTAGCTATGAATTATCAGCTGTATTATAAGGACAGCAATGGCCCAGATATGAAAGAGCCCAAGGCGCAGCATCTAACCCAGCCAGTGGAAGGGAGATTGGAGAAGGCTTCGTGGAGGAGATGAGGACTGGGCTGAGTCTTGGAAGGTGAGTAGACACCAACAAAAGAAGGTGAGAAGGGCAATTCAAGCAGAGGGAACCAAATGAGAGGAGGCACAGGGGCGGGTGTGCCAGAGCACCTTGAGAGGGGCAGGAGTCTTGAGAGATGAGACTGGGGAGGTCTGTGGAGCCAGGGGGGTGACCTTGTTTGTTGGGGTTACTGCTTTTTCTACAATGAGTAACACAATCCTGATTTTGTATAGGGAAGGAGACAGTCTCAGTGATGGTCACTTGATTTTAGAAGACGGAGCTCAGCTACCTCTTTGAGTCGTAGGAGAGAACACTGAGGCCTAGGCCAGGTGTGATGGTTCACGCCCGTAATCCCAGAAATTTGGGAGGGAGGCTGAGGCAGGCAGATCGCTTGAGACCAGGAATTCGAGACCAGCCTAGACAACATGGTGAAATCCCATCTCTACAAAAAACTACAAAAATTAGCCAGATGTGGTGGCACATGCCTGTAATTCCAGCTACTCAGGAGGCTGAGGTGAGAGGATGGCTTGAATCTAGAAGGTCGAGGCTGCAGTGAGCTGATATCATGCTACTGCACTCCAGCCTGGCCAACAAAGAGAGAAGGAAACAAGGAAGGAAGGGAAGAAGGGAAGAGGAGGTGACAGGAGGGGAGGGGAAGAGAGGGGAGAGAAAGGAGGGAGGGAAGGAAGGAGCTCAGAAAGGGCAGGGACTCTCACCTAAGTAGCCCTGCAAGGAGGGAGCAGGGCTGGGATTCGAACCTTGGTCTTCCCACCCCATTCCCAGTGCTCTTTCCATTCCCTCCCCCTACCTTCCTCTCACTGGGAACACAGCCTCTACTTGACCTTGTCTTCTGCATCCTGTGATAGGTAGCTGATACCAGAAAGGGTCTTGCAGGGACTTCAGGCACCCCTCAGTGTCTGTTGAGATTAAATCCATGGCAAAATAAGGCTTAATCCCAAATCTGCAATGGAGAGGAAAGACAGGAAGTTTCCTTCTTGCCTGGGCCAGAAAAGGCTGCAGCTGCTGTCCCTTCCCTCCACCCCTACCCTACAAGTCCTCCCTGGACTGTTGAGAGATTCCTAGGGGGTCAACAGAGAAGGGTGAGAGCTGGAGGCGGTCACTGGGGTATGACAGGGCCTCCTTGACAGAGCAGTTGATGAACCTTTTGCCTTTAAATATTTTGAAATAGCAACGGACATAAGAAAGCACAAAAAATCCCAGATGGCACATGATCTCCTCTGGCCTGGTGCCCCCCTCCACCTCCCAGGGTCCCAAGCACAGGAACCCAGACTCACACCAGCAGGAGGTTGGGACCAGAGCTTCTACAGACTTTCTGAGTGTGTTTACTCACATTCCTGTGGGCCCCCAGCAGAGCTTCCCAATACTCAGCTCAGAAAGGAAAAAAAGCAGCTCCTGACATCTGGAGCTGTTGTCACAAACTCATCTGACTCTCATGGGGAACAGAAACAGACTCACAGAAGACCAACCTCCAATAAGGTTACTCTGAGACCGTGATAATATGAGGCGAGGCAAGGCCATGTCATTATTTTGTCCAAGCATTGACAAAAACAAGGTCACCCATAAAATACCAGATCATCTCTCTCGGCTAAAATAAGTGACTGCTACTCTTGGAACAGATGTATAAAGATCGAATTCACGTACCATTTAATTCATCCATTCAAAGTGTATAATTCAGTGGCTCATGTCTGTAATCCCAGCACTTTCGGAGGCTGAGGTGGGAGAATCACTTGAGCCCAGGAGTTCGAGACCAGCCTGGGCGACATAGTGAGACCCTGTCTCTACAAAATAATATAATAAATTTTAAAAATTAGCTGAGAATGATGGTGTAGAACTGTAGTCCCAACTATTTGGGAGGCCGAGGTGGGAGGCCAAGGCTACAGTGAGCTGTGATTGCACCGTGCACTCCAGCCTGGGCAACAGAGAAAGACCCTGTCTCAAAAAAGAGTGTATAATTCAATGGCTTTAATGATATTCACAGAATTATGTTTTTCTACCATAAAGAGATGTCCACATATATGTTCATCACAGTGCTATTCACAAGAGCAAAGATATAGAATCAACTTAAATGCTCATCAATGGTAGACTGGATAAAGAAAATGTAGTAATGTATACACCGTGGACTATTATGCAGCCATCAAAAAGAATGAGATCTTGTCCTTTGCAGCAGCATAGGTGGAGCCGGAGGCCATGATCCTAAGTGAACTAACAAAGGAACAAAAAACCAAATACTACATGTTCTCACTTACAAGTGGGAGCCAAACACTGAGTACACATAGACACAAAGAAGGGAATAACAGACAGTAGGGCCTACTTGAGGGTGGAAGGAGGGAGGAGGGGGAAGATAGAAAAAGTGGCAGGGCACTGTGGCTCACGCCTGTGAGGCTGAGGTGGGTGAATCACTTGAGGTCAGGAGTTCGAGACCAGCCTGGCCAATATGAAACTCATCTCTACTAAAAATAAAAAAATTAGGTAGATGTTGTGGTACATGCCTGTAATCCCAGCTACTCAGGAGGCTGAGGCAGGAGAATCACTTGAACCCAGGAGGCAGAGGTTGCAGTGAGCTGAGATCACGCCACTACACTCCAGCCTGGGCGACAGAAGGAGACTCAGTCTCAAAAAAAAAAAAAATTAAAAAGAAAAGAAAATCTATCTATCAGGTACTATGTTTTTTACTGGACTGATGAAATAATCTGTATATCAAACCTGCATAACGTACAATTTATCTATATAACAAACATGCACATGTACCCCTGAACCTGAAATAAAAGTTTAAAACATTGAAAAAATTATATTCACAGAAGTGTGCAACCATCACCATGTTATATTTATTTACTTTAATTTTTAATTTTTGTGGGTACACAGGAAGTATATTTATTGATGGGTATATGCGATAGTTATGCATAATAATTACATCAGTGTTAACAGGGTATCTATCACCCCATTTATCCTTTGTGTTTCAAATAACCAATGATATTCTTTTAGTTACTTTTAAATGAACATTTATTTTTTACTACAGTCACTCTGTTGTCCTAGCAAATACTAAGTCTTAATTGTTCTGATTATTTTTCTGTACCCGAGAACCACCCTCCTCTCCCCACCCTGCCCTGCCACTATCTTTCCCAGCCTTTGATAAACATCCTTCTACTCTTTATGTCCTTGAGTTTACTTGTTTTAATTTTTAGCTCCCACAGATAAGTGAGAACATGTGATGCTTGTCTTTCTGGCTTATTTCACTTAACATAATGACCTCCATTTCCATCTACGTTGTTTCAAATGACAGGATCTCATTCTTTGTTACGGCTGAATAATACTCCATTGTGTATATGTGCCACATTTTCTCTACTCATTGATTTGTTGATAGACACTTAGGTTGCTTCTAAATCTGGGCTATTGTGAATAGTGCTGCAATAAACACAGGCGTGCAGATATCTCTTAGATGTACTGATTTCCTTTCTTTTGGGTATATATCTAGCAGTGGGATGCATTGATCATATGGTAGCTCTATTTTTAGTCTTTTGAGGAACTTCCAAACTGTTCTCCATAGTGATTGTATTAACTTACATTCCCACCAGTGGTGTATGAGGGTTCCCTTTCCTCCACATCCTCGCCAACATGTGTTACTGCCTGTCTTTGAACAGAAGACATTTTAACTGGGGTGAGATGACATCTCATTATAGTTTTGATTTACATTTCTCTGATGATTAACGATGTTGAGCACTTTTTTATACGTCTGTTTGACCTTTTTTTTAAGACAGGGTCTTGCTCTGTTGCCCAGGCTGGAGTGCAGTGGCACAATCTTGGCTCACTGTGACCTCCGCTGCCTGAGTTCAAGCAATTCTCTTGACTCAGCCTGCAGAGTAGTTGGGGTTACAGGAGCCCACCACCAAACCTGGCTAATTTTTGTTTATTTATTTATTTATTTAATTTATTTATTTATTTTTAGTAGAGACAGGGTTTCACTATGTTGGCCAGGCTGGTCTCAAACTTCTGACCTCAAGTGATCCATCCACCTCAGCCTCCCAAAGTGCTGGGATTCTAGTCATGAGCCACGGCACCCGGCCCTGTTTGCCATTTGTATGTCTTCTTTTTTTTTCAGCGTAGAATGTGTATCTTCTTTTGAGAAATGTCTATTCAGATCTTTTGCCCATTTTTAAATAGGCCCCATCAATAAATATACTTAAATTTCCTATAGAGTTGTTTGAGCTCCTTATATAGTCTGGTTATTAATCCCTTGTCAGATGGGTTGTTTGCAAATATTTTCTCTCATTCTGTGGGTCTCTTCACTTTGTTGTTTCCTTTGCTGTGCAAAAGCTTTTGAACTTGATGTGGTCCACCGGGCGAAATTTAGAACATTTCTGTCCATTTAGCAACATTTCACCCCAAGAAGAAACCCCATCCCTCTGAGTCATTACTTCCCAATCCTCCTCTCTCCCCCTCACCCTTGGTAGCCACTTGTCTGCTTTGTCTCTGTATTTACTTCTTCTGCACATTTCATGTAAAATGCAATCTTTGTGATACATGTGGTCTGATTTCACTTCACATAACATTTTCAAGTTTCATACATGTTACAGCATGTATCAATACTTGATCAGTTTTATGTGTTAATTTGGCTGGGCCACAAGTAAACAAATACTTGGTCTAACGTTACTGAGTATTTCTGGGAGGGTGTTTTGGATGAGATTAAGAGTTAACCTTTTTTTTTTTACCCATTAACTGTTAGGCCTCCAAATCCAGGACTGGCCATTGTAGCCTTGGTGACCCGCATGTACACCTCTGGATGGGTCTCCAGGAACCAGAAAGTCTGAAGCAACCACAAGCAACCAGGTGGCCAGAGAAAGAATTAAAGCAATCCAGGTGCGGTGGCTCACGCCTGTAATCCAAGCACTTTGGAGGCCAAGGCGGGTGGATCACCTGAGGTCAGGAGTTCAAGACCAGCCTGACCAACATGGTGAAACCCCATCTTTTAAAAAAAAAAAAAGAAAGAAAGAAGTAAAGCAACTTGTTCCTACCTCAACTAATTGCTGCAACCTGCATCCATTATTCCTGTTCAGCCTTGCAAAAATTCCCCCCGGACACTGGGTTTCTCAAGACCCCCATGCCTGTAACTATGTAATCTACTGCACCCTCCCCTCTGACTGCAACTGATACTCCCCACCCTTATGATCATGCCTGTTCGTAATAAATGACCCCTACCTTGTGATCATGCATCTCATGACACCCTTCCTCTCCCCAAGATAGATTACCAACCCCTGCCCTTATAGTCATGTATCCCGTGATGTCCTCCCCCTCCCCAAGATAGATTACCACCTTTAGCTGACCATTTGCCCCAACTATATAACCAATCCCCTCTCCTACCCCCTTTGCCT
The DNA here is from genome assembly GCA_963573385.1 of Cacajao melanocephalus. Taxonomy (NCBI): domain Eukaryota; kingdom Metazoa; phylum Chordata; class Mammalia; order Primates; family Pitheciidae; genus Cacajao; species Cacajao melanocephalus. Next base: position 9,812 of record CAUYLG010046280.1, read on the forward strand.
AACCCTTTTCTCAGACTTGGCCCACTTGCACCCAAGAGCGAAATAAACAGTTGCCCACACAAAGCTTGTCTAGTGGTCTCTTTATGTGAGTAACACGTGTGACATTAACCATCTCCCCTTCCCCACCCCTACCTGCCACTACCCTTCCCAGCCTTCAGTAATCATCCTTCTACTATCTCCATGAATTCCACAGTTTTAATTTTTAGCTTCCACAGAGAAGCGGAGACATGCAGTTTATCTTTCTGTGGTAAACCGAGTAATGTAGATTGCCCTCCCTAATGTGAATGGGCCTCATCCAATCAGTTGAGGATCTGAATAGAACAAAAGGTTGATGCTCACCCAAGTAAGAGAACATTCCCTGCAGGATGACCTTCAAACTGGAACACAGGCTCTTCTCAGTTCTATAGTGGCCTGCTGGCGTTTGGACTCAAATAATGTTCTGTTGGAGAGTCCATATTCTGGTTTTTCTTTTTTCTTTTTTTTTTTTTAAAGATGGGGTTTCACCATGATGGCCAGGCTGGTCTTGAACTCCTGACCTCAGGTGATCCACCCACCTCGGCCTCCCAAAGTGCTAGGATTACAGGCGTGAGCCACCGCGCCTGGCCCTCTTTTTTTTTCTTTTTAAGACAGAATCTCACTCTATCCCTGAGTCTAGTGTGCAGTGGTGTGATCTTGGCTGCAATCTCTACCTCCCAGGTTCAAGCAATCCTCCTGCCTCAGCCTCCTGAGTAGCTGGGATTACAGGTGCCCGCCACCAAGCCCAGCTAATTGTTGTAATTTTAGTAGAGACCTGGTTTTGCCATGTTGGCCAGGCTGGTCTTGAACTCCTGACCTCAAGTGATCCACCCACCTCGGACTCCTGAAGTGCTGGGATTACAGTAAGCCACTATGCCCAGCCCTCCATGTTATGTTTATCCACACATCAGTTGATGGACATTTGAACTGCATCCACTTTTTGGCTCTTATGAAAAGTGCTGCTATGAACATTCATGTACAAGTCTTTGTATGTACACTTTTTTGTTTTTTTGAGATGGAGTCTCACTCTGTTGCCAGGCTGGAGTGCAATGGTGCCACCTCAGTTCACTGCAACTTCCACCTCCAGGGTACAAGTGATTCTCCTGCTTCAGCCTCCTGAGTACCTGGGATCACAGGTGCCTGCCACCATGCTAGGCTAATTTTTTGTATTTTTAGTGGAGTTGGGGTTTCACCATGTTGGCCAGGGTGGTCTTGAACTGACCAGAGGTGATACGCCCACCCGCCTTGGCCTCCCAAGGTGCTGGGATTACAGGTGTGAGCCACTGCACCTGGCCATGTTTTTGCTTTTCTTGGGTATATACATAGAAGTGGAGCGGCTGGGTTACATGGTAGTTCCATGCTGAGAAACTGCCAGGCTGTTCTCCATAGCGGCCACACGATTTCACATTCCCAGCAGCAGTGTATGAGGCTTCCGATGTCTCCACATCCTCACTAACACTTACTATGTCCTCTCTTCTCTGTTTTTCTTAATAGCCATGCTAATGGGTGTGACGTAGTATCTCATTGTGGTTTTGATTCACATTCCCCTAATGATTAGTAATGTTGAACACTTTTTCATGCATTTATTAGCCCTTTGTTTATCTTCTTTAAAGAAATGTCACTGGGTGCAGTGGCTCACACCTGTAATCCCAACACTTTGGGAGGCTGAGGCAGGTGGATCACCTAAGGTCAGGAGTTCAAGACCAGTCTGACCAACATGGAGAAACCCTGCCTTTACTAAAAATAGAAAATTCACCAGGCATGGTGGTGCAAGCTTGTAATCCCAGCTTGTCGGGAGGCTGAGGCAGGAGAACCGCTTGAACTCAGGAGGTGGAGGTTGTGGTGAGCTTAGATTGCACCATTGCACTCCAGCCTGGGCACAAGAGTGAAAAGGGTGAAAAGGAAGGAAAGGAAGGAAGGAAGAATCTATTCACGCTGGGCACAGTGGCAGGTACCTGTAATCCCAGTTGCTCAGGAGGCTGAGGCAGGAGAATTGCTTAAACTCAGGAGGTGGAGGTTGCCGTGAACAGAGATCACGCCACTGCGCTCCAGCCTGGGCAACAGAGCGAGACTCTATTTCAAAAATAAATAAATAAAATTAAAAAAAATAAATAAAGAAGTGTCTATTTAGATCTTTTACTCATTTTTAAATGAGGTTATTTTTGGCCAAGCTTGGTGGCTCATGCCTATAATCCTAGCACTTTGGGGGACCGAGGTGGGTGGATCACGAGGTCAAGAGATCAGACGATCCTGGCCAACATGGTGAAACCCTGTCTCTACTAAAAATACAAAAATTAGCAGGGCGTGGTGGTGGTGGCGGGCGCTTGTAGTCCCAGCTCTACAAGTGGGGATTATGGGGATTACAATTTAAGATGAGACTTGGGTGGGGACACAATGCATCTAACCATATCAACCCCAAAGCCATGACGGGAGAAGGCTCCTGCCAGAAGTCCACCCCACAGCCCCATACTCTACCATGGCCTTTCCTCACTCTGCTTCCGACCTCCACTTTTCTTTCCCTGAATGAGGTTGCTCCATCAATGCCTCCCGTGACTACACATGCTCCCTCCCCCATCCCCCATGGTCAGGGATAAGGAAGCTAGTGCCTGCAAGGTTCTTTGAACTGACTGTACCATGGACTACACCATAGTCAAGCCATGGTGACCCACAGGTACACCTCCAGATGGCCTCCTGGAACCAGAAAGTCTAAGGTAACAGAAAAACCGCAAAAGGAGAATAGCTAGCTCCTGCAGTGCCTGATTAACCAACTTGTGACATTCTACCACTGTTCCTGCCTCAACTGATAAGTCGACCCTGTGACACTGGACCCTGTAGCCTGATTAACCGACTTGTGACATTCTACCACTGTTCCTGCCTCAACTGATAGGTCAACCTTGTGACACTGTACCCTGTGACACCGTCCCCCTTGCTTGCTTGCAAAAAACCGCCCTCAACTCTAACTTTCCATTACCTACCCCCAATCTACAAAACCAGCTCCTATCCCACCACCCTCTGCTGACTCTCTTCGGACTCAGCGCACTCGCACCCGAGTTAATAAACAGCCTTGTTGCTCACACAAAGCCTGTTCAGGTGGTCTCTTCATTAAAACGTCCTTACCACTGCCCTGAATCCCTTCCCCACCCAAGACTCCTTCCTTTTCTTTCCACTTAGTCTACCTGAAACTCCTCTATTTTTTTAAAAAAAATTAAGTTACCTACCTCAGCTTTGTTCCTCAAAGGCTTTAATTTTTCCAGGAGGAGCTGAAATTGTTTCTTGGCAGGAGGGGTTTCACGTTTGCATTGCTCTAAAAGAGACGCTCTCAGAAACAAGGGACCTCCATTTTTGTGTCAGCACTGCACGCACCCCCACCCAAGACAGCACCGTGGCTGGAAAGCTTACGTAGAGGGTAAGGGATTTGGGTGGAGTGGGAATTGACGTGGAGGAATGTTGGGAGATCAGATCAATAGATGCTACAATAAAACCCAACCCCTCCCCACCAAAAGAGGGCAGTACTCAGGCTAGGAGCCGCCGCGCTAGGTGCTAGGGACCCACTGAATTCTCACCAAGGCTATGGCTTGGTCAAATCTGCATCTCCAGAAATATCGCCCTGGCAAGGGCAGGGACTACTTAGTCAAGGGCGACTCACCGCTCCACCCTAAGGTCTCCCTAAAGAGGTGTGGCACGGAGAGGTGGCGAACCCCGCCCTGCTTCTAGCGGCACATTGCCGCTTGCGATGGACTTCTTTTGAAAACGCGCAGTGGTTGAAAACCGCTGCTTCAAAACGGAGACTGGAGGGGTGGTAAAGACTAACGAGGAGTCTGGGCGCCTGGGAAGGGCCTCGGAGGAACTGCCAGGTTGGGGAACGATTTCAAATGCGTACTCGACAACACGGAGTGGAAACTGTGGGAGGTGTTAGCCCCTGTCCCGCGTCCAGTGTTCCCTGGGGCACACGGCAGCCCCACGACGCGTTTGGGTTTCTTCAAGCGAGCCTCGCAAGCACCAGCGCCCACGCAGCGGCAGCGCCTAGCACCCTCGGGCAGCTCAGGTCCGCGCGAGTCCCTTCCCCAGGCACGCCCCACGCGCCGGCCTTTTCTGCACTTCCCAAGCCCGAGCCAATCAGCGCTCGGCAGCGACTGGCAGGGATGACCAATCGATTTATCCTGCGTTGTACTCAAGACCTAGAAGTCGAGCGTCGTACATTCGATCGACGGAACTTCAGGGCCCCAACGCTAAGTTGGGTGACTGTTCGGTGGTTGTCTCGGGGGTTGCAGGAAGATCCCGTTTCCTTGGCGTGGAAGGAGAGGTTGACCCCGAAGAGTTAAGATTCTAGAGGCAGACGGCAGGGCGCGGTGGCTGACGCCTGTAATTCCAGCACTTTGGGAGGCCAAGGCGGGAGGATTGCCTGAGATCAGGAGTTCGAGACCAGCCTGGTCAACATGGTATAACTCTGTCTCTACTAAAAAAAAAAAAAAAAAAATAGCTGGGCGCGGTGGCAGGTGCCTGTAATCCCAGCTACTCTGGAGGCTGAGGCTGGAGAATCGCTTGAACCCGGTAGGCGGAGGTTGCAGTGAGTCCATATTGCGCCACTGCACTCCAGCCTGGGCAACAAGAGTGAAACTATGTCTCAAAAAATAAATAAATAAATAAATAAAGATTCTAGAGGCACACTCTTTATCCCTGGCCCTCCTCCTCCTTCACGGGGTAGCTTGGGACAAGTTATCTCTTTTCTCTGGGTCTGTGTTCTGCCTATAAAAGAATGAATGGGACAAAACGGTCTCTGCAGTCTCTTGTTTATCCTGATCCTGCAAATCCAGGATCAGTGCCTTTGTATCTCAGTCTGATGTCGGTGGTCTTGCCCTGGCCGGTGTTCTGAAGCTTTGTCGGCAGTAACATGCACTCCAGCCAGGATCTTCAGTCCAGGACACCATCACCGGGGAAACTGAGGCATAAGAAAAAGAAAAATGGGGATTCTTTATCCACAAATACATATGGTGCACTGTGTACCTGGCACTGCACTGGTGCTGGGTCCCCTGTGAGAAACAGGCATGGTCCTTGCCCCCCCAATTATGAGCTATGTCGCTTCCATCAGACTCTCAGGTCCCCAAAGGGGAGCTGTACTCTCGTCAAGCTGCTCTCACCAGCAAACAGGATGGAGACAGACTTGTAGGCCTGCATGTTCCTGAGCTCCTCTTGAACTCTCAGCTCAGCCACTGGCTATCTTCTACCCACAGATCTGAAAGGAGTCAGTCCAGACAGGCTCCAGCAGTACCTCTTTTCTTGAGGAAGCCACCTTCTCCTGGCTGTCCAACCCTGAGAGGACCTTGGAAGTTTGGGGGAGTCCCTTTTGGCACTCTGATTCATCCAGAATGCACCCAACCACAAGCCCTCCAGCCTGATACCCTGCTGGGGTTCTTTTGCAGAGTTTTGTCTTGAGGTCATCAAAGAGGTCATGCTCCATGAGGCATTGAAGCACCACCAAGAAAAACCCGTGCAAGACCAGGAATGCATCTGAGAGGCATCTGAAGTCACATAGGCTGTGTTGGAATCCTAGCTTTTTCTGACAGTGTGGTCTAGATCATTTAACTTCTACTAGCCCCATGTGTGTAATGAACATCATCACAGCACATACCTCACAGATTGCTGAAAGGATTAAATTAAATGATGCATATAAATTACTTGCAGCATGCCTGTCAGAGACGTACAGTAAATGGGCAAGAATTGGGAGCTACTGTTATTCTGTTATTGTGATCATATTCAGCAGGAAAGAGGCCTCCCAGGCTAGGCTCCAGTCCTTGACGAGAAGGTGCCCACTTTATGTCCTCTCCTGTTTCTCAGCCTCTGCTTCTGCCTCCTGTGGTCCCAGCTGAGCCACTGTACCTCAGCAATATCCAGTTTCCTGCCTCAGAACATGAAGCCCAGACATACAAGCTGAGGGAGGATGCCACACTTGAGGGGCAAGGGAAGATCAGGTGGGGAGCCTGTGCTTCAGAGCTCTGGTCACATCCCCAAGGAGCACAGCAGGCCCTGCTAGATAAACAGACAAAATCAAGAGGGCTCCAAGGTGGGACAGAGAAGGAAGATTGTTAAAAATTGAATCTGCTAGGCCGGGCATGGTGGCTCACACCTGTAATCCCAGCACTTTGGGAGGTCGAGGCAGGCGGATCACTTGAAGCCAGGAGTTTGAGACTAGCCTGACCAACATGATAAAACCCCATCTCTACTAAAAATACAAAAAATTAGCTAGGCATAGTGGTGCAAGCTGTAGTCCCAGCTACTCAGGAAGCTTAGGCAGCAGAATCACTTGAACTTGGGAGGGGGAGGTTGCAATGAGCCAAGATCACACCACTGCACTCTAACCTGGGTGACAGAGCAAGACTCTGTATTTTAAAAAATGAGGCTGGGTGCGATGGCTCACGCCTGTAATCCCACCACTTTGGGGGGCCAAGACAGGCGGATCACAAGGTCAGGAGATCGAGACAATCCTGGCTAACACAGTGAAACCCATCTCTACTAAAAACACAAAACATTAGTTGGGCCTGGTGGCACATGCCTGTAGTCCCAGCTACTTGGGAGGCTGAGGCAGGAGAATCACTTGAACCTGGGAAGCGGAGGTTACAGTGAGCCAAGATCATGCCACCGCACTCCAGCCTGGGTGACAGAGTGAGATTCCGTCTCGGAAAAAAAAAAAAAAAAAAGAAAGAAAGAAAAGAAAAAATTGAATCTGCTGTGCCCAACCAAACCATCAGCTGTGGAGTCCTGCCCTGAATCATTTACTGCTTATCCTATCTCTGGGACCATCAGGGCGGGCAGGTGGCAGCAGCTGTTTTCCAAGGCCTGCTGCTCTCAGGCCAGTGTGACATCTGCAATAACCATTTTAACAGGCTGGACACCCTCATGTCACCCTAGCGTTTATCCTTGGCCTACTTGCCACTTGTGCCCTACCCAGTGGGGAGGAAGTGGCAAGGCCTTGGCTCTGGGTTCCACAGGTAGAGTTTTGCAGGGGAGTCCAGTGAACTCATTCTTTACAAAACCTACCCAGGCCTTCTTTCAGCCACCCCTCCTGCTGAGATTATATGTAATGTATTTTATATATGTATATGTGTACATATATACACACACATATAATATATATATAATATTGTATATAATTTTTTATAGAGATGGGACCTTTCTCTGTCATCCAGGTTGGAGTGCAGTGCCATGATCATAGCTCACTGCAGCCTCTAACTCCTGGGCTCAAGTGATTCTCCTGCCTCAGCTTCTAGAGTAGCTGGGGCTACAGGCATGAACCACCAGGCTTGGCCTTTTTTTTTTTTTTGGAGAGATAAGTTCTCACCATCTTGCTCAGGCTTATCTGGAACTCCTGGGCTCAAGCCATCCTTCTTCCTTGGCCTCTCAAAATGCTGGGATTGCAGGCATGAGTCACAGTGCTGGGACAAGGGTATATTTTGAGCAGCTGCTGGCAGTGGGGACTAAGTTCTGGTCTGAGGAGGGCTTCCTGGGAGTTCAGGAGATAAATGCACAGCCCTCTCTGGTTACCCAGAGGACAGGGTGTGGCTCCCTCTGCAGTGTAGCTCCCTCACCCCAAAAAGCTGGACCTGGGCTCTCCCCTGTCACCAGAGATCCCTCTCCTTCCTCCCCAACAAGGTGTTTGGCTGGCTGAGGTCAAGGCAGCAGCTATGCAGACCCTGATTTGTGGACATTCCTAAGTACCAGGGGCTCGCCTTGTGTCCCGCCAGTTTCCTCCAGAAGGCTGCTGTGGGTAGGCCAGATCAGAAATTCAGGAAGCTCAAACAGCCAAACAGCCAGAAGGTGGAACCCGGCCGGCCCCCGGGAACTGCCTGTGAAATGGACCGGCTCTGAATAAGTGGAACAGTGGTGATGAGCCTTGAACGCGAGCTCAAGGGATGGGGCGTTGTTTATAGACAAGTCGCTAACCAGGAGCCCCGCCCACATTTCGAGTGGATCAGGTGGTCCCGCCTGGCCAAGGTCCCCGCTCCAGGTGCGCTCGCCCTCCCAGGTCCGTCATTGCCGCCACCATCCCTACGAGTCTCCAGCCCCAGTCTGCGTCCGTTCAGTCCGAGGCCGCTCTTGGACTGGGGCGCCCACGACTGATGCCGGAGGCACAGCGAACGGCTCGGCTGCAGGGAAGCCCTCTGTCCTGCAGGCGACAGGCTCCCGCGAGGCAGCAGGTGCCGAGGATGAGCAGCAGATTTGGGGTGCAGAAGCCTGTGTTCGAGTCCCGGCTTCATAGCTCGTGAGCTCTGTGATGTAGAGGGGTCGGCCGCCCTTTGAGAGCCTTCGTGGATGACAGTTGATGCTCGGGCCCACCTTCCTCGGCTGCTGAAAGGCTCTGAAAGGACCGCGTGTAAAACGCCCTGGAATCTTAATTCCACTTAATTACATTTACGGGCTTCCTAGAAACGGTCCACGGTCCTGCTTCTTAGAAATGGTCCACGGTGTCGTCGCTGTCATAGCGCTGCGCAGCGGGACCGCTCGGCCCCGCTGCCCTAGAAAGTCCTTCCGTACCCCATTGCCCCTCGGGATGCCGTTAGGTTGCCTCTTTTTTTTTTTTTTTTTACCAACCCAGAAGTGATATGTTGTCGTTTAACCTGGGGCAGGAGGTTGCAGTTGAGGCTGCAAGTCTGGGCCGGCTGGGCCCTGAGGGTCGGTTGCAACTAGCAGCTGCGACGGCGTCTACACTGGAATTCCAAGGAGGCTCCAGGCGGGTCACCAAGGTTCGCCAGCCTTCCCCCGCAGCTCCCTCCCCCTCATCCCTGACCCAAAGCTCTGCACGATCCCCGGAGCGCAGACCCAGGCTCTGCACAGCCTGTGGGCGGTGAGGTCCTGGTCCCGAAGCTCCGCCCCGCTGGGACTGTCCCTCCGCCTCTATTCCAGGATAAAGATCGCGGAAGTAGTCTGGGATCTGGGGAGCAGGGCAGCGACCTCGGCTGCAGGCTTCTGCGGCCACCTCCGGGGTGCTGTCCACCCCGTGGTGCTGAAGCGCCCCACGCTCCTCCGCCATCTACGGGAAGCCGCGTCCGCGCTGCAGCCTCCACTCAGGATTCGACCCGAACTCCAGGACGCGTCCACACTGGTCCAACAGCCCTCGTGGATCGTCGCCTGCCTCAACTGTTCAGACCACCAAGGATTTCACCCGGAAGCACCGGGGAGGTCAGAGCTTGCCTGAGAAGGCTCGGCGGAGGTCCATGCGTTTGCTCAGACCCAGCCAGCGCAGGAAAGGTGGGCGAAGCTCGAACCCCATGCCTTCTACCGGCACTGGCAGGAATTCACATATTATGGACATAGTCCTCACTCACTCCAGACCTGTCCTATGAATTGTAAGGGCCCCAGGAAAGTTTCCCTCAGCTTTTAGAATCTCAAGCCCCTCGTGGTCATCTGAGCTGTGCCAACACTGCTACCTACGAAGCAGGAGAGAAAAATCCCTGGAATTCCTCCCACACGTCTCTCACAACGTGAATATGCCCTTCTTTGACACTGGGTACAGCAACTTCGGGACAAGATTTTTGCTCCTGAGCATGTAAAATCCAAGCTTGGGCGGGCGCAGTAGCTCACGCCTGTAATCTCAGCACTTTGGAAGGCCGGTGCGGGCGGTTCGCTTGAGCCGAGGAGATCGAGACCAGTCTGGGCAACACAGTGAAACCCCATCTGTACAAGAAAACACAAAATTTAGCCGAGAGTGATGGCACTTCATGTGTAGTCCCAGGTACTCGGGAGGCTGAGGTGGGAGGATCACTTGAGACAGAGCAAGACCATGTCCAAAAGAAAGAGAGAGAGAGAGAAAGAAAGAAAGAAAGAAAAAGAAAGAAAGAAAGAAAAGAAAGAAAGAAGGAAGGAAAGAAAGAAAGAAAGAGAAAGAAAGAAAGAAAACAGAGTTTATTTTTTCCTTTTTGGAAAGCTTGGATGACCACAAGGGGGTTGAGATTCTAAAAGCCGAGGTAAAGCTTCCCAGGGCCCAGCCTCCCCATCACAATTCATAGGACAGATCTGGAGTGAGTGAAGACGACTATGTCCATAAAAAGAAAGGAAAGGGAAAGACAAGACAATATTGACGATGAATCAAGCATGATCGTAGCACAAAGCAGGAAACTGTTCCCCAGTGCAGGGACCAGTTCAGAGAAGAGGTCCAGTGCTGTGAAAGCCCTGCCCCATCTGGCTCCTGCCGTGCTCCTGCGCGGTGTCCCAGGGCCTCCTGGCACCTTTTTATCATCAGCCCGGGGCGCAATGCCAGACCAGTTAGTAGAGGCAGAAGTCAGGCAGGCAGGTGCCGTCCGGTGTGTTCCAGACCTGCTGAGTGTGCAGCCAGCGCCCAGTTCAGACAGCGCTCCAGACCGAGGCTGGTCTGCGTAGGGGCAGCGCTCGCGCCGGACGTCATGCTGAGCGCGCAGGGCACCCACGGACCGTGCACCGCTGACCTAGTTGTCAGACAGCGCAGCGAGGAGCACGCACGCTGGGGAGGCCGAAATGCTGCCCTCAACTCAAGCACTACCAGGCTGCTGAAGTGGCCTTCCGGGGCACAGAGGCCGCAGCGGCGCGGCGCAGAGTGCTGTGAGCGAGCATGGATGGGGAGCGTTTCCCGCGAGAAAGCAGAACCTGCACCAGCCGAGGGCTCCGAAAAGGGCTGCTGGTCCGAAGACTGTTGCCTATCCCCAAGCTGCTCTCGACCTCTTCTCTAAACTGATCCCTGCTCTGGGGAACAGTGCCCTGCTTCTTTGTGCCATGATCTCCCTTGACTCATGGGCCAATATTGCCTTGTCTTTTATTTCCTCTTATGGACATAGTCCTTGCTTATTCCAGACTCGTCCTATGAATTATATGGGGAGGCTGAGCCCTAGGAAGCTTTTCCTTGGTTTTCAGAATCTCAGCCCCCTAGCTGCCCGCCCTGGGAGGGTGGAGATACAGCCAGAAGACAGAGACCACTCCCACCACTCCAGCCTCCTGTATAAACTACAAAATGAAAATGTGGGCCAGGTGAGGTGGCCCAGGCCCGTAATCCCAGCTTTTTGGGAGGCCGAGGCGGGTGGATCACCTGAGGTCAGGAGTTCGAGATCAGCCTGTTCCCCCCGAAAAAAAGAAAAGGAAAAAGAAAGAAAACATAGAGCCCTTCTAAATGCAGCCCCTCTGTGACTACACAAGCCCCTGGCCCCAGGAAGCCAGGACTGCCCTACTCCTCTTCTGCGCAAGGCTCATTAAACTTTACACTTCAGAAATCTCGGAGTTACTTACTAGGAAAGAGCCACTCCCTGCTTCTCATTTGCATAATAAACGAGGAGGCTGGAAGACCATCTAGCCACCCCACGTGTACCCACGTGTCGCCCTTACCAGATGCAGGAGGTGAGCTAAGTTGCCAATTGCTCAGCTTCTTTCTACACCTGGAGAAGGGAGTGGCTAGGACAGGGTCTTCAGGGAACGTGCTGCCTCATTCTTAACTGCTTCTCTCAGTTCCCCCACCACCTCCCCCGATGGCTCAGTTATCTACTCAGTATCTAAGAGAGTAGTTCAGATAAGGAAGTCTCCTGAAGGAGGCTAAAATTCTGGGTACTGGGGTTTAGGGTGGACCTAAAGAGCTGTTTTTCAACTCTCTGAATGCTGTTTTTTGTTTGTTTGTTTGTTTGTTTGAGACAGAGTCTGGCTCTTTTGCCCAGGCTTGAGTGCAGTGGTGGAATCTCAACTCATTGCAACCTCTGCCTTTCGGGTTCAAGTGATTCTCCAGCCTCAACCTTCCAACTAGCTGGAATCACAGGCATGCGGCACCATGCCCGGCTAATTTTTGTATTTTTTTGAGTAGAGATGGGGTTTCACCATGGTGGCCAGGCTGGTCTCGAACTCCTGACCTCAAGTGATCCACCCGCCTTGGCCTCCCAAAGTGCTGGGATTACAGATGTGAGCCACCGTGCCCGGCCTCTGAATGCCATTTCATTGCTGTTAAATGATACCTCCCCACTAACCAGAAAAGAGACTCAAGACAGACTGATCTGAAATTAGATAGAAAGAACTTCCAAACTGAAATGATCCAAACTGTTAGACAAGCAGGGACAGCAGAGGGCGCCAATGTTGTGCAAAGGCACTCAGGGAGGAGGCACCACAAGCACATTTTCTCTCACATTCCGCAAATCTATTCAGAACCACCTCACCCCCAACCTCACACATATTCCCCACCTCACAGGCACATCAGAGGTCAGAGTTAGGACTCCAGGCTCAGATTCTCCGACTGACCTACAAGGGACCTTCACTAGCCGCTACTGCACCCCTCAACTATTTTCACGAACTTAGGGCAGCTCCCCTCAGTGGGGAGGTAGTGAGAGGAGCCGAGACTCCCAGTTTCCCTGCCCATCCGGTGGCCCTGTCCATCCAGCGGGGCGGGAAGGTGTTCACCGCAGTGTTCTTTAGAAAGGGGATCGAGCTGACGTTACAACCTGGGTGTATTGTGGAGCCATAAAATGAAAGTTGTGAAGGCTGCCCAGTAACATGGACTCATGTTTACACCGAAATGTGGACGTTAAAAAGCAGGACCCTCCATTGTTCCCTATGTCAATAGCGTGCTTGCATGTAGATAAAGACCACAGGGGACGCAGAAACATGAAACACGGTTTGAGGTGGGGTGGTAATTTAAAAAATATTTTTTCTTAAAAATACGTCAGAATTGCGAAATGATTGCCCCTGGGAGATAAGGTTATGGATAATGTTTCTTTTTCTCCTTTCCAAATGTTCTATGATGAGCAAGTGTTATTTGGGTAATCAGGAAAAAGAAGTTCACACACACACACACACACAAAACACAAACACACACACATACAAACACCCCTGAGAGAGCTTGTTTTCTTCCTTCCTTCCTTTCTGCCTGCCTTCCTTCCTTTTTTTTTTTTTTCTTTCTTTTCTTTTTTTTTTTTTTTCTTTTTGAGATGGAGTTTTTCTCTGTCACCAAGGCTGGAGTGCAGTGGCACGATCTTGGTTCACTGCAACTTCTGCCGCCCGGGTTCAAGCGATTCTCCAGCCTCAGTCTCCTGAGTAGCTGGGATTACAGGCATGCACCACTACACCTGTCTAATTTTTCTATTTTTAGTAGAGATGAGGTTTCACCATGTTAGTCAGGCTGGTCTCAAACTCCTGACCTCAGGTGATCCACCCACCTCCACCTCCCAAAGTGCTGGGATTACAGGCCTGAGCCACCGGACCTGCTAGCCTTCCTTCCTTCCTTCCCTCCCTCCTTCCTTCCTTTTTTCTACCTTCCTTCCTTCCCTCCTTCTTTCCTTCCTTTCTTTCCTTCCTTCTTTCTTTGCTTTCTTGCTTCTTTTGGGGGGACAGGGTCTCACACTGTCATACTGTTGCCCAGGCTGGGGTACAGTGGCATGTTGATAAACCACCGCAGCCTCCATCTCGATCTCCCAGACTCCAGGGATTCTCCTACCTCAGCTTCCTGAGTAGCTGGGACTATAGATGTGCACAACCATACTGCCCTCATTTTTTATTTTTTGTAGAGACGGAGTCTTGCTATGTTGCCTAGGCTGTTTTCAAACACCTGGGCTCAAGTGACCCTCCTGCCTCAGCCTCTCAAAGGGCTGGGATTACAGGTGTGAGCCACTGTGCCTGGCCAAGCCTTGTTTCTTTTTCTTCTCTCTGTCTCTTTTTCTCTCTCTTTTTGAGACAGGGTCTCACTGTGTCGCCCAGGCTGGAGTGCAGTGGTGCAGTCTTGGCTCACTGCAGCCTCAACCTCCTGGGCTCAAGTGATCCTCCAGCCTCAGCCCCCCAAGTGGTTGGGACTATAGGTGTGTGCCACCACACCCAGCTCATTTTTGTATTTTTTGTAGAAACTGGGTTTCACCATGTCGCACAGGCTGGCCTCAAACTTCTGGGCTCAAGCAACCTGCCAGGCTTGGCTTCTCAAAGAGCAGGTGTGAGCCACCGCCAAGCCACCCCCAAGCCTGTTTTCTTAATGTTGTCGGCATGTTAATTAAGGAAAGTGTATTCCCTCTCCCATCAAAGTTGCTTGTGTGGCTCTGTTTTTCTCCCCACCCAATTCCCCCTCATCACCCTCTTTGGGGGTCCCTCCATCACAAAACCCGAATGTAAATGAACATACTTGGAAAATCCGACCTCGCTCTGATAACAGCCTCCTGCTGGTGTGAGCCTGGGCTCTTGTGGCTGACATGTTGAGAGCGGAGGAGACAACCACGGGGGACTATTCCCGAGTTTTCTGCAGGGGAGGGACAGAACATATGTCACCTCTATCACTGGGTAGTTTCACATGTATTACTGCTATTGTTATTTCAAAATGTTCAGGGCCAGAAGTTTCTGCCAACGCCTCTACCAAAAAGGCTCCTGTCCTTCCCCAGTGACAGTCTCCAGCTCTCTCTGCCGGCCCCCCTCCACTCCCTCAGATTCTCTGCACGGTCCAGAGAAATAAGGCAGGCACAGAGAGTGGGAAGAGGGAGCGCAGCCTCCACAGGTGCTGGCAGGAAAGGAGTTTTTTGGTCTTTGCTGGAATACGGCGGAGGTCCAGGCTGGGGAGAGGTGGAGCCCAGGCTGTTGACTAACCTTTCTTTTGTGTGGATTTAATCTTACTCTCGGGGGACAGAAAAGCTGGAATCTCTGCAAACCTTTCCCAGAATCATCTGCAAGTCAGCGGAGAATCTGCGGGTGAGGAAAGTGAGGGCAGATGGAGGCTGGGGCTCCTAGTGGGAGGGAAGAAGTGTGTGTGGTTGAGAGGAGGTGAGATGGCACAGAAAGAACACTGGGAAGAGGGGCAGGAGACCAAGGCTCTAATCCCACTTCGACTCCTCTTTCCTTGCTGTGCAATTTGGGCAAGCCACTGCCCTCTCTGAGTCTCAGTTTCCTCTTCTGTAACTCAAAGAAGTAACGGAGGATCCTTGCCTGCTCTGCAGTCAAGTGACTCTCTCTAAGAATGTTTCCTGGTCTATGAAATTAGGATCTTGATACCTATCCCCCGAAAGGATAGATCAGTCCAACCTTTGAATCCTTGCAGACAAGTTCCAGCCTCCATCCTCACCTCCATGCCTTTTCTCACTCTGTTTCCTTCACCTGCATCTCCCTTCCCTTTTTAAATTAAGGTCTACTTTTCTTTGAAGACTCAGCGTGGGTCTGATCTCTTGAGGAGGGCTTCCCCAGTCTCTTCCCCACAGGCTGGCTTAGGTGCTGCTCCTCTGGGCTCCTGTGCTGTTCTGGGCATAAAGCCACTGCGGCCTTAACAGCTAAGAATTACAGCTGAGGTTTACTGAGCACTCGGTAAGTGTCCAGACAGGCCCTTCACCTAGCATTATCTTGTGGAATTCTAACTACGCTCCTATGAAGGTACTGCTGGTTTTCTTTTCTTTTCTTTTTTTTTTTGACACAGAGTCTTGCTCTGTTGCCCAGGCTGGAGTGCACTGGCGTGATCTTAACTCACTGTAACCTCCCCCTTCTGGGTTCAAATGATTCTCCTGCCTCAGCCTCCGGTGTACCTGGGATTATAGGTGTGCACCACCATGCCCAGCTAATTTTTGTGTTTTTAGTAGAGGCGGAGTTTCTCCATGTTGGCCAGGCTGGTCTCGAACTCCTGACCTCAAGTGACCTGCCCGCCTCAGCCTCCCAAAGTGCTGGGATTACAGGCATAAGCCACCATGCCCAGAGCTGCTGTTTTTATTCCTGCTGTTTTTTTTCCCTCATGGTCGAAGGCTGGTGATTTTCCTGATCAGGATACTGATCATGATGGGGGTGGAAGCTGAGTGTCGGGGCTGGGGTATAGACCCCAGGGGGCAGTGTGGCTCCCACTCCTATTCTGATCCTCTGCCTTATCGTCTCTCTGCCTGCCCGCTACACTGAGCATAAGGTAGGATAGGTGTCTATTTAGGGCTATATATTTGACCTTCACCTGAGCTGTGAACCCAGGGTTTCAGGGGCTCAGCTCCCTGTGTGCCTCCACCCCCCGCCTCTCACAGTCCCAGCAGGGGATGCATCTGAGCCCCATGTTCCCAGGTCTACACAGTCGGGGCCCCCCTCCTTGCCCTTGGGAGTCTAGGAAGAGCCTGGGTGTGCAAGGGCCCCTCCCCAGTGCTAACTCAATGTCCCATCCCACCCGAGGCTGTCTCCACACCTGCCTGGGGTCACGTTTAATCCTCTGCTTAGAGGTCATGGTCACATGTGCCAATGTGCCAAGCCATGGACCAAGCCTCCTCAGAATTTAGGTCACTGAGGCCTCACAGCAACCTTTGAGAGAGACCTGGGGATGATTACCATTTCACAGATAAGGAAAACCGAGGCTCAGCTGCCATCACAGAGCAAGTGGGTGGAGCCAGAAGTGACTCCAGGGTTGTGTGTCTCAAAGCCCCTTAGCTTTTCCATGGGCTTCCCTCTGTTCCTGACAGGCTGTGCGTGTAAACATCCCCAGAGGACAAGGAGTGTGATTCATCTTTGCATCCGCCATGGGCCACCAGCTACGCCCAGGCACTGAGAGGCTAGTTGTGAAAGTCTGGGCTGGGCAGGCCCCTGGTTCACAGCAGACTCAGAATAACTGTTTATTGGTGAAGGTCAGCAGGGCAGGGATTACCATCTCCAGTTTATAGATGAGGAAGTTGCAATCAGCGGGGTGCAGGAAAGTTGCCCAAGGTCATTCGTGAGTCAGAGGAAGAGCAAAGACTTGAACTCAGAACACTGGGAGGATCTGCCAAGTAAGAGGGGGGAGGCTGGGGCTGCTGGGCTGGGCTCTCCCACTGAGGTGGCCTGGGCTGGCAGGTTTATGGGCCCTGTAAGTCACTGGGACATGTCAGCATCCATTCCAGCTCTAACGACCCTAAATCAGGCCTTGCCCCTATAGGTAAGCTGGGCCCCAGGTAGCCTAGACAGTGACATGTGACTGGTTTATGGCTGGCCAGGCCAGGGGTCGGAGCTGGGAGATAAGGCTGAGAATGTTAAGACCAGGAACGGGGAGGGCGGCCACTCACCCTGTTGGAGTTAGAGATGGCAGACAGAGCAGGACCCCTCCGACCACCCGTCACCAGGGTGCAGCCTCTGTGGTGCCTATAGTTAAGATGCATAGATGAGAGAGTGCACGGCTTTACCCCTCCCCCAACCCCATTCCTCAGAGGGGATGCCCCACCAGGGACTGGTTCTCCTCACCCATCTTTCTGGTCCCAAAATGCATCCAGGGCCCGCCTGTCTTCTGGGGGACCCCAATGCAATGAACTTGAACGTGGATCATTGATCAATAGTCCCCTAACCCTACCAAAGGTTTCCAAGCCTCTCCCCTGCTCCTCAGGGGGCTGGCCTGAGGTCACGGGACTCCCTGGGATCGTCTTTATTCCCAGGAACAGGCTTCCTCAATCCTGAAAGGGACATTTTTATAGCCCTGTGAACACAAATGCACGCCCCAGAATAGGCTCTGGGTGTGGAATCCCTCCTGTGGCTGTCTCTGGCGATGAGATTCTACAGTGGTGTTGACAATAGGGCCCTAAGCCTGGCATGAACACCCCCTTCCCTCCCACCTGCCTCTCTGTGGGATCAAAGCTGTTCCCTGAGGCTGTGTGATCCTGGGCCAGGAGCGGGGAATCAGCCTCGACTCTAAGCAAGGAGGAAGCCTCTTTGCCTGAATCTTTCTGAGGAAGGCAATCCCCTTCAGAGGTCCCTAGCCCAGGTTCAAAAGTCAGTAGGGGCTGAGAGGTTGGCAGCAGATAGGGAAGTGGCTAGACCATAAAACCAGAGCTCCCCGTTGATGGGGTTGATGGAGGGAGTCCAGGCCCACTGCCTGGTTCCCCATCCCTCTCCTGCACCCCAGCCTGAGCTTCCCAAACTTCCACAGAAGCCGCCACCCCATGTGGGACACAGAGGACCTGCAGTAGCAGGGGGCTACAGCTAAGAGGGGAGACAAGAGGCAGCTTGGGGGAGCAAGGGGGACCCCACTTTCTCAAATATTGGAACCGTCCTTAAGAGAACTTTCTCTGGACTCCTCTGGAGATCTTGGCAGATGGAAGAACTGGGGGTCCATTCAGACCCCAGTCTCTTCTCTTCCCATCTCATCTCTCCACCTGGGGGGCCTCAAATAACCTAGCTCCTCCTCTTTGACCCCAGCTTCTCCCTCACCGAATCCTCTTGCAATCCATTTCTTAATTCTGCCCCCTCAACCCTCCCTCCCTCCCCCAGGCTCTAGTCATCACATAAACACCAGTAAGGGCAGTTTAGGGACAGCTTTGCTCTGTGTTAGAAGGTCTTTGGTCTGCCTAGAAATTAAGTTTGGAGCAGCCTGGGAGGAAATGGAAGAAGAGGTGAGAGAATCAATGACCACTGCCTGGGAGAGGCAAGAGAGCCCTTCTGCCGCCACTGATTCCACAAAGGGCATCACACGCCCCTCAGCATCTCATCTCTTCCAGGCCATCTCCACCCTACCCCCACCCCAAGGCCATTCCAAGGTTCCATTCAAGACCACTGCGCAGGGGTGGCGCCAAATGATCGAAGTCATCATCGGGGCACTCACCCTTGTGTGGGTCAAGCACTTCGTAGTGTCGCGCCTCTGTTCCCGAACCAAAGACCAGAAGTAGAATGGAGGAGGGGCAGGGCGCCGCTTCTGAGTGGAGAGGACAAGGAGTGGGTGAGGGGGCCTCGCGCACAGGGCAAGAGGTGGCCGGGCGGGGCGGAGGACCAGGGAGAGCGGAGGATTTCAGCTGAGGGACAGGGGGAAGGTGGGGAGGGGAGGTGAGGCCCCGCCAGGAGGAGGAGCCGCCTCCCGCGTCCCGCTGTCGGGACTCCCTCCCGTCGCGGCTCCGCTATAAAACCCCGGCAGGCAGGATCGCTGCACCCGCGGCTGCCTTCTCCGTGCGCGACCCCCAGCCCGGAGGCATCTTTGCTGTCGCGCAAGATGCGGATGCTGTTGGCACTCCTGGCCCTCTCCTCGGCGCGGCGCTCGGCCGGTGCAGGTGAGCTCCCGGGCTCCAGCCCCAGGTGACCCTCGGTGCCCCCCTCGGTGCCCCCAGCTACGCCCCTGCAGCGGTTCCCTGCTGGCGGCTGGTGCGCGGCGGCGCGTGGGTCCGGAGTTGGGTGTGCGCCGGAGGCCGCGAGAGGACCGGGCAGCGCGCGAGCTCATGTGTGCATACGCGTGTCCGTGGCGGCTGGGAGTGTGCACGGGTGTGCGCGGTGAAGGGGTGTGCATGTGGCCCGGTGTCCCGGGGCGAGACGAGTTGGGAGTCCCTGATAAGGATGCTTCTCAGGCCGGGCGCCGTGGCTCAAGCCTGTAATCCCAGCACTTTGGGAGGCCGAGGCCGGAGTATCAGCTGAGCCCAGGAGTTCAAGACCAGTCTGACCAACATGGAGAAACCCCATCTCTACCAAAAACGCAAACATTAGCCTGGAGTGGTGGCCCATGCCTGTAGTCCCAGCTACTAGGGAGGCTGAGGCAGGAGAATCGCCTGAACCTGGGAGGCGGAGGTTGCACTGAGCCGAGATCGTGCCACTACACTCCACCCTGGTGCTCCGTCTCGGGAAAAAAAAAAAAGTTTCTCCGACCCGCCTCAACGCACGCCTTTTTTTCTCACCCGGTCTCCTCCGTCTGTCTGTGGGTTTCCGTCCGTCCTGCTGGGGCTCAGCGCTGGGTGACTGCCCCGGGCGACCACTTGGGTGTGGCGGAGTCCTGGCAGCAGCGCTTCTTACCCGGGTTCCTTGCCACCGAGGGTCGCAGCCTCCCCTGGCCTCCCCAGCCCCCAGCGCTGAATTGGGAGCCTGGCGGGAGGGACCCGGAGCCCCGAGGCCCCTGCGGAGCCGGTCTTTCCGGACAGGGTGATTTTCGTTTAAAGATTAATGGTGAAGCTAATGGTGAAGCCGAGCTCTTAATTATTCCTCCAGGTGGGAGGTGGCAGGAGAGGCATGTTAATATTTGATAAGGCGCTAAAGGCGCTTCAAGCGGCTGGGCACAGGGATCCGATCCTGGAGGCACTTTCTTCGCAACCCCAGACCCCATCACGGGAGACCCCAGCTGCCAGTTCCCAGCCCAGCCACCCCTCGGATGATTCTCAGGGTCCACACAAGCGGAAACTTCCTCTCCCAAGTCAGGTGCTGCACCCTCAAAGCCGCGGAGTGAGGGGTGAAGATGTCCTCAGCACAAAGGAGCCAGCATGTGCCCTCTGCAGCAGGGACTGGCTGAGCTGTGGTAGAGGGTCCAGGGGCATCTTGCAGCCTCTCCTCCGGGCCCCTGAGGAAGAAAGAGAAAAGGCAGAATGTGAAAACTTTTGTTGGGTTGGACATCGGAAACCTACTAAACAGCTAGACAGTAGAAAGAGAAATGTGCCTGGCACGGTGGCTCAGCCCGTAATCCCAGCACTTTGGGAGCCTGAGGCAGGTGGATCACGAGGTCAGGATTCAAGACTAGCCTGGCCAAGATGGTGAAACCCTGTCTCTACTAAAAATACAAAAATTAGCCGGGCGCGGTGGCAGGCGCCTGTAATCCCAGCTACTCGGGAGGTGGAGGCAGGAGAATCGCTTGAACCCGGGAGGCAGAGGTTGCAGTGAGCCGAGATCTCGCCCCTGCACTCCAGCCTGGGTGACAGAGAAAGACTCCGTCACAAAAAAAAAAAAAAAAAAAAAAAAAAAGTGATAGAAATGCTTTGCAGTCTGGGTGCTTTGTAGCTGTGTGGTCTTGGGTAAGTCACTTGCTTTCCCATTTGCAAAACAGGGGTAGTCATTCAGACTTCAGCGGTTTTAAGCATTCGAATAAGATGACGGGTTTAAGTGCTTAGTGCAGTGCCTGTGTAGCATGTGGCCAGGGCTCCGTGCACCAAGTTTATGGGGCTCTCCCCAAGCCTGGGTCCAGTATCAGGAATGTGTCTCAGCTCACCCCTCACACAAGCTGTGATCCCCTCCAGTGCCAGGACTCTCTGACCAGGACCTGCCTTCCATTCATCCCACGGGGCACTCAAGCTGGAGAGGGACTGGGCTGCACATGGAGACCCCCAAAGCATCTCCGTCCATTGAGGGAGGGGGACGGGAGAGGATATTTAGTCCCCTTCACAGCCCCAGACCCCTGGCTGGGAGCTGCTGAGACTTTGCCCAGGACACACTTGGGTTGTGCTGAGCTGTTTTCCAGGATTATACCCTGTCCCTCAGAGGGGGAGGTGGAGTGAGCAAGGTCCATTAGAGGCTTCTTCAGCCATCTTGAAACAAGGGGGAGGGGTGAGGGGTCAGTCAGGGTAGGGGGCAGTAGCTCGGTGACAGTAGCTGGGTGACAGGCAGTAGCTGGGTGATGGGCGATGGGCTTTCGGTTTCTCACCTCTGGTCAGGGCAGATGGACTAGGTAGGATGTGGCACTGGGCACTGAGACCCATGGGTAGGTAGCCCCTCTCTTTCCCAGGCCCTCTTGGGAGTGGCTTGGGACAGTGGGCTGGTACTTGTCTGCAAGGGTGGCCCTCTTGTTCAATGAGGACAGGAACCTGAGTGGTGGGTGCTCCTGCCACCAGTACCCCACCCTCACTCTACAGACATGGACTTGATCCCTGGCCTTGGCCTCTCCACCATTGTTTCCCGGCTTCTGCTTCCTGAAGAAGGTAGTTACAAGCGCGGTCAGCCAAGCGGGTCAAAAGTCTCTATGATTAAGACAGTGGATCAGAGGTCACCACTACAAACCTAGGCTGCAGCCGGAGCCAGGGAAGAGCAAATTCCTAAGAAAAGCTAAGCCTGGACCAGAGAGGCCCCAGGGAGGCTGTAAGGGGGGTTGCAGGGGCCTCCATCCTTCAGAGCTGGCTCTTGGGGACGCTGGCTCAAGGGAGGCTTCTCCTGGAATATCTGCCCCCGGGGCCACCAGTCAGAGGAGAGGCCAGCCCTACCTTCAAAACCCCTTCTGCCTTCAGGACCTCTGCAGGCTGGGACATGGGAGGATTATGGCAAGGAACTGTCGTGGTACAAATGCTCTCTGATTTATTATCTCCTCAGTCACCAGCACTGGGAGTTTGGTGGCCACACCTGTCAGAGGCATTGGAACCAGAGAGATTCCGATTTGCTGGGCTGCATTCTCAGACAGTTCTAGCCTCTAAGTGTTTAGGGTTAAGGGAACAAATTAATTATGTTTACTAAACAGACCTAGACTTGTGAAGGTCCAGATACCCCGATATCTGGAGAGCAAAGGCATTCTTAATTTTGATTTCAAAATAATAATATCGATTCTTGCATAATTAAGAAAATTAATCCTTTATCACAAACCCTTGTAGAGAGCACATCTCCCCACATTGACAAGCATTGTACCTCGGGCTGAAGCGTTTCTCCTCTGACTTTCGGGAAAGTCCTACTCTGTCTATAGGTAGCTGTCCTTTCATCACTGTACTTCTTAATAAACTTGCTTTTGCTTTGCACTGCGGACCCGCTCTTAATTGTTTCTTGTGTGAGAGCACAGAACCCTCTCTTGGGGTCTGGATCGGGCCCGCTTTCCTGTAACATGCCTCTGTCAGAGGGAGCTTGTGGGGCTCAGAATGTCGGCTAACTCTCGGGTGGAGACTGAGCAAAGGCAGAGTGGGAGCTGGAGGCTTCGGAGCTCCGCCCCACTGTGGGAGGGGCTTGGGTGGCGAGTGGCCACTGCCCTCTGCAGATTCACCCTCTTGGGGGTGGCCCAGGTGCAGCAACTCCCAGGGGCAGCAGAGCCCTGACTGGGGCTGGGGATGGGACTTCAGGGGGAAGACACTGCAGCTCTGAAAAAGCCGGTGCCAGCCGGGCAGGAGAGGTGGTGATCAGGGCTGGGAAACTCCAAACCCCAAAGCGGCTCTTCACGGCCAATTACTTCTCCCAGGGATGCGCCATCATGGCTCCCTCCCCATCCTGTCCCCATTCCAGGGACTCCACCCCTGGCTCAGACTACAAAGAGATGGGATTGTGGGGGCAGCCCAGGCAAGAAGGGAGAGGGCGGATGAGCTCAGAGGCCTCAGCTTTGGCTGAGTGGGAACCGTGCTTTTCTTAGGAATTTCCTCATCCTGAGTTCTTTCCAAGTCACTTCATTTCTCTCCTCTCTCGGCCCCTCCTTGGCTTTGGCCATCTGCTCCCGATAGGAGGCCACCAGAGGGAGGGAGGCGGGTGGGGAGGGGGACGGGAAGGAGTTGTCGATGGGATTTGACTAAGTGCCACGCTGCCTGAAACTCATTTAATCCTCCCCATGGCCCCAAGAGGTGAGTATGTTTGTCCCATGTTACAGATGATACAACTGAGGCTCAGAGAGATTAAGGGACTTGCCCCCAAACCCATCTTCACCTGCTGAGCGGCTCAGCCAGAATTCTAGCTCTGGTTGAGATGCTGTGTTCACCCTGCTGGTGCAGCCTTTAAAAAAATTAATAGGCTTTATTTTTAGAGCAATTTTAGGCTCACATAAAAATTCAGCAGGAAGTACAGAGGGTTCCCATAGGCCCCTTATGCCCTGCACACATTTTCCCCTCTTACTAACATCTTGAATCCATGTGGGACATTTGAGGTATAGCTTTTTTTCAGAGATACTGGGTTCTACTGCCCTGAGGCAGAGCCCTCAGCCTGGCCCCAAAGCCCAGTACTGTGTGGTTGTGGGGCAGGGGAGAAAGCCTAGCTGCTTTCCTCTTTGCAGGAGCTGTGAGAGGCTAGCCAAGAAGGGATCTTAGTAACACATGGGGAGGCCTTCTGGGGAGGGACCGCCTAATCTCCTCCCTCATCTTGGATCTGGACAGATCTGGGAAGGCTGCCCAGCTGAACCTGATGCTATTGTCCTAGGAGCAGAGGCTGGGCCAGTCCTCCTCTTCCCCTCTCCCCAGATTCACTCCTCCAGGTTTGAGGTGGGGGAGGTAAGCGGGGAGGAGGTGGCTGGTGACCAATGGATGGAGTATCCAGGCCAATCTCACTTTAGAGCAGAGTGACCTCAGGGGTTCCCAGGAGGGCCGGTGGCTTCTTGGCCTGGCCCTGCCTGGGGAACAGAGCCCTAGGCCAGCTGACCTGTTGATCGGCCCCTGCTGCCCTGGGCCCTCCTCAGTCCTACAGCCAGGATCACTCCATCCCAGCCCAAGGGAGGGCTCCAACCCCAGGGGGAGGCCCAGCCTCTGATCCTCCTGTATGTGTGCGTGTGCAACAAGGTACACTGACACACGCACACACACTTCACACCCTTCCTCTCTGCTCCAGACTCACACTGGTGCTACGAGATTCAAGTCGAGGCTTCCAACTACACCTGCTTGGGTGAGTACAGCCAGGCTGGGGCAGCTCTTTCTACATGGCAGGCACCACGCAGGCCGAAATGGAGACCCAGGACGTGTGGGAAGGACGAGGGGTGATGGTGGCCTCCCAGGCAGATTTCAGCTCCCAGCATACCCACACACACACACATATACACACCCCACACACAACACACAAACACACCAAACACAAGCACACACACAAACACACAGAAATACACACACACACAAGCACACAAACACACAGATACACAAACACACACGACACACTCACACATTAACCCTCTCACACTCACACAGACTCACACTCTCCTGTCCTGGTGCTCAGGGACCAGGGAGCATAGAGTGACCTGAGTCTTCACTGGCACCTACTGTCACCAGGAGGGCATGTTCCCTGTGGAATGAATTGGCAGCAGCATTAAAGGAGAGACATTTTGCTGTTTCCCATGACAAAACCGGGAGTTGGTTCTATCCCAGGGACACCCCTAACAGGGGGCCTGAGCAGTGGTCCTTTATGCTTTTATTCCAATGCTGACCAATTTCCCTGCAGTCTGCTGTGACTGAGCAGTGCTGCCCGCTCCTGACCCTGGCCCACCTGGTGTTGGGGATCACCAGGGTTTGGGAAACAGGCTCCCCCAGGGTTACTCCTCTTCCTCCTGTTGCTCAGATGATGCTCAGCGCCCTTCAGCAGAAGCCCCCCAGGGGGTCCCACTCCACTGCTTCCAAAGCCCTCTCCAGTCACCTCCTTTAAACTCTCTGACATCCTAGGGAAGCAGGCTATCTCTGCAGTTCCCGTGTTACATTTGGGAAGCCCAAGGCTTGGAGATGTGCACCACATCATGAAGTTGTCCCTACCCCGGAGCTCACAGCCACCAGTTGGTGACCCTGTTCCCACCATGTCCCACACCAGGGCTAGACTCCCCAGCCTTGCATGTGTGTGTCTGTGGAGGAGGAGGAGGGCGCAGGGGGAGGGCAGAGTTCTGAGCTGAGCATCCAGGCAACACAGCTTTCAGGCCACCCCAGAGCGTTGCTGTGTGGGAGCCAATTGGGTGGACCTGACTTCAGTGGGGTGGCGGGGGCTACCTTGGTGACAGGCGTCCCTGACTCTGAGCCCACTGTCTCTCTCCCTGCTCAGGGCCAGGCCAGTGGGGTGGAAGCTGCCAGAAGGACCGCCAATCCCCCATCAACATAGTCACCGCCAAGGCAGAGGTGGACGAAAAACTGGGACGCTTCTTCTTCTCTGGCTATGATAAGAAGCAAAAGTGGACCGTCCAAAATAACGGGCACTCAGGTGGGCTGGACGGAGGCCAGGCAGACCTGGGCACGCTAGCTCCCCGAGGACTGGGAGGGTGTGCCAGGCCCAGACCCATCTGTGCCGTGAGGGAGCTGAAAACCCCCATGGGGGAGGACAGCTTCGGAGAGGAGGGAGCATTCTAGTGTGTTTTCAGTACTTTCATCAGACCAGTTTGGGATGGGGGGAAGGAAATGTTCCTGGAAGAGGAAGGACATGTGCAAAAGTGCAGAGGCATGGAACAGCCCACTCAGAGAACTGCCAGGAGCTCTGTGTGGATGAAGGACGGACAGTGAAGCTAGGAGGAGCCCAAAAAGGCCCAGGGGCAGCTGGCCTGGGGCCCAGGGGCAGGTCACCCAGGCCTCAGGAGTTTGGACATTACCTCAAGGACACCAGGGCACCACAGAGGAGGTGGATGCAGAGAAGGCACCGGGGCAGAGCTTCAGTTTGGGGCAGTGGAGGGTACAGCAGAGGGGGAGACAGGCAGGGAGGCCAAGGAGGAGACCAGGGAAAAGTCTGGGGCTGTCCCACCACACTCTACCCCACCCCTGCAGGCCAGGACTGGAGCCCATGAAGGGTGGGGGGCAGGAGAGAATGTCCCGTCTGGGTGAAGCTGGGATGAGGGGCTAGAAGAAGCCAAGGGAGGCTGGTTTGAGGACTCTGTCCCTCCTGTTCCACCAGTGATGGTGTTGCTGGAGAACAAGGCCAGCATTTCTGGAGGAGGACTGCCTGCCCGGTACCAGGCCACACAGCTGCACCTGCACTGGTCCAAGCAGCTGGATGACGGCTCGGAGCACAGCCTTGATGGGGAGCACTTTGCCATGGAGGTGAGGGCAACTTCCCTACTGGGACCTGGTCTGGGCTCTGGGCGTGCACCTGCCTTGGGCAAGCAGAGTAGTCCAGGCCCCTCACAGGTCCCCTCTCCACCCTCCACCCCCGCCAGGTGCACATAGTACATGAGAAAGAGAAGGGGACATCGAGGAACGTGAAAGAGGCCCAGGACCCTGGAGACGAGATTGCGGTGCTGGCCTTTCTGGTGGAGGTGGGACCCCCGTCCCCCACTTCCCAGGGAACCTGGGGCTGAGAGCTGCTTCTTAGGATCCAGAGACCTGGGACTCCAGTGAGGTGGGGGGTGGGGGAGGCTTCAGCTTCCACCTCTGTTTCTGGGTGGGTTGCATGTCCCCGGGCCAGGTGGGGAGCCCAGAGCCTCAATCCCAGAAGCTGCCTGGCCTTCCATCCCCAGATCAGGAGAATGAACTGACCACCACCACCAGCTCCCTGCGACCTTCTCAAGACCCTTTCCTCCCTTTCCAGGCTGGACCCCAGGTGAACGAGGGCTTCCGGCCGCTGGTGGAGGCACTGTCTAATATCCCCACACCCGGTGAGTCAGCATGGTGGAGGAGGGCAAGGGGTGAGGAGAGGGATGCCTCCCACAAAGGAAGGGGTGGGTGTACGGGGAGCTGGGCTCTCAGAACGCAGGGGAAGAGGGGCTCCTTCTCCCACCCTCACTGACAGTGTCCTCTGCCCCTGTCCCAGGGATGAACACCACGATGGCAGAGAGCAGCCTGCTGGACCTGCTCCCCAAGGAGGACAATCTGAAGCACTACTTCCGCTACCTGGGCTCGCTCACCACGCCGACCTGCGATGAGAATGTGGTCTGGACTGTGTTCCAGGAGCCCATTCAGCTCCACAGAGAACAGGTGTGCAGGGCTTCCACTTCCTGGCTCCCTAGAAATCATCCCTCTGCCCTCAGAGGTCCTTTGGGGTGTGGGTGGGGAGCCCGGGAACTGAAGTCCATTGTTAATCATGGACATTCACTGAAGACAGGCAAGAAAGGCCTGAGCTGTTCTATCCCCGGACTGGCGGCTGGATGGGAGGCCGGGGAAGGTGGAGTCAGAAGAGGCTTCCAGGCTGAAATCTGAATAGGTGGGAGTTGGCCCAGTGAGGGCAGGGGCAGTGTCCTGGGAAGAGGTGTCTGCCAGCGGTAGGGTCTGAGGTTGGCCTGGAGTTGCTTGGAGGCAGCAGGAAATAATGCGTTCATTCAGCAAATGGTGCTGGAGTTTCTGCAATGAACTAGAACAAGGCTCTGGGGAGGCAGCAGTGAGCCCAAAGGGCCCAAATCCCTGCCCTTGAGCTACTTTGATTCCAAAACAGTGGTTCTCAAAGAGCAGCCCCTGAACCAGAGGCGTCAACATCATCACCCGGGGAATTTGCTAGAAATGCTAATCCTCAGAGCTACTGAATAGGGAACTCTGGGGGTGGAGCCCTGGCATCTGGGGCCCAACCAGCCCGCCCCCCAGCTGATGCTAATACATGCTCAAGTTTAAGAGCCACTGTCCTGTAGTAAGAGTGACAAGAGAAGCAGGCATTTGGGGCCCCCTGGGGTGTGAGTGAAAGGAAGCCCATGGGTGCTTAGCCCCACCCCTGCCACGCACCTCATTTCCATCCCTTATTATCATCTTCACAACCACCTTGAGAGCCAGGGGTTCAGAGCCCCTCTTTCCTAATGAGTGCTCCCAGGACATGACAGGGTGCCTACCTGAGGTCACCTGGCTGGGAGTGCAGCTTCCCCGGCCACACTCACTGAGCCCCTTCGCTTCTTCCGCAGATCCTGGCATTCTCTCAGAAGCTATTCTACGATAAGTACCAGAAACTGAAAATGACGGAAAATGTCAGGCCCGAGCAGCGGCGGGGGCAGCGCACGGTGTTCAAGTCCGGGGCCCCAGGTCAGCCGCTGCCCTGGGCCCTGCCTGCCCTGCTGGGTCCCACTCTGGCCTGGCTGCTGGCCGGCTTCCTGCGATGATGGCGCCCTTCTGCACCCAGCCTCTGCAGTGCCTCAGCTCTCCAAGTCCCGGGCTTCCGGTCCTTAGGCGCCCTAGGTGGGACTTTAGGTATGATTAAAATATGGACATATTTTTGGAGAAACCTTTCTCAAGTCTGTTTTTCGCCTCCCACAACTACCCCACCCTGTTCCCCTCCACCCACCCCTGTTCCAGGGGAGGGGCTTTAAGGCCAGGAGATTTCTCCCAAGCAGATACTACCAGTGTCCCCACTCCCGGTCTGCGTGAATTCCGTGTCTATACCCCACTCCCTTCTACCCAGACCTGGACCTTGGAGAGATACTGAAGGTATCTCAGAGCTTCATCACAGCGGAAGCTAGAAGAGTTCCAACCTAATTTCTTCATCATATAGAAGGGGAAACAGGCTGAGAAAGAAGAGGGTGGGGCCGGGCCTGGTGGTTCCCGCCTGTAATCGCAGCACTTTGCAAGGCAGAGGCAGGTGAATTGCTTGAGCCCTGGAGTTTAAGACTAGCCTAGGCAACATGGTGGAAACCCTGTCTCTATAAAAAATACAAAAATTAGGCAGGTCTCGGTGGCTCATGCCTGGAATCCCAGCACTTTGGGAGGCCAAGGTGGGTGGATCACGAGGTTAGGAGTTCAAGACCAGCCTGGTCAACATGGTGAAACCCCGTCTCTATTAAAAATACAAAAACTGGTCGGGCATGGTGGCGCACACCTGTAATCCCAGCTACTCAGGAGGCTGAGGCAGGAGGATCGCTTGAACCCAGAAAGCAGAGGTTGCAGTGAGCTGAGATCATGCCATTGCACTCCAGCCTGAGCGGCAGAATGAGATTCCGTTTCAAAAACAAAAACAAAAATTAACCAGTGTGGTGGTACATACCTGTAATCTCAGCTACTCAGGAGGTTCTGCCTCTTGAACCCAGGAGGCAGAGGGGGCAGTGAGCTGAGATTGTGCCACTGCACTCCAGCCTGGGCGACACAGCAAGAGAGAAGAGGCTGCTTGGCTGGCTGGAGGCCCCGTACTGAGGCTAGGGCAGGGCCGACTGCACCCCCAGCCCTAGGTGTTCTCCCCTGTGCTGGGGAGAAGGGGTGTCCTGTGTGGGGACAGTCTAGGCAAGGTGGGCAACAGGAAGTTCATTTGTTTGCTCAAATATTTCTTGAGCATTTATGCTCTAGGCACTGGGGATATGGCAGGGAATAAAAGACAAAAATGCCTGCCCTCCTGGAGTTCACAGTCCACTGGAGAGAGCCCATAAATGAAGCAGGCATTTTGTCTTGTAGTCAGGAGGCAGTGAAAGCATGGGAGAAAGAGAACTCAGGGCAGGGGCCAGGCGCATTGTCTCACACCTGTAACCCCAGCACTTTTGGAGGCTAAGACAGGTGGATCACCTGAGGTCAGGGGTTTGAGACCAGCCTGGCCAACATGGTAAAACCCTGTCTCTACTAAAAATACAAAAATTAGCTGGGTGTGGTGGCAGGTGCCTCTAATTCCAGCTACTTGGGAGGCAGAATTGAGGGGGAGGTTGCAGTGAGCTGAGATTGCACCACTGCTCTCCAACCTGGGTGACAGAAAGACTTTATCTCAAAAAAAAAAAAGAAAGAATTCAGAGCAGGGAAGGTGGGAGTCCCTGGGGGAAGGGGAGGCTGGGAGGAGGCCAGGGAAGGAGGCCTCTGGAGGGCGGGGAGCTGTAGAGGTGAGGGCAGAATGCAGGAACAGCTTGGAGGTGCCACAGTGTGCAGGAGCTGATTGGCTGGTCAGCAGTGAGATGTGAAGGAGAGCTTATGGGGGTGTCCCAAGGTTGTGGGGCCTGGTCCCTTGGGACCTGTCAGAAAGGTCCCCACCGCCACCAGGATTTCATTTCTACTGGGTTGTTTTCACTTCTGGAGCCCAAGGAGGGAGTGGAGTGAGACAGGAAGGAGGCCAGGGGGAGGGGGTCCAGGACACCAGGATGAGAAGGAAAGAAGGGGACCCACGGGGCCATCAAGCCAGGTCAGGCCCCAGGTGCCAGGAACTGAGGACCCAAAGCTCAGACTTCACCGTCGGGAGCAGGGCTAAATTTTGGAATCCATGAACCCTGGAGCAAGGCTTGCTGAGTGAATAGGGGACCCAGGCTTCCTTGGCGGGGTGAGGACCCCTCTGGCAGGCTGAAAGTCCGGAGGTAGAGAGTCCTCACCGGAAGGTGTGCTGCCAGGAGGGCACTAAGGGATTTTGTCACCTGGTCCTGGAAGCCCTCACTGGCTGTGGGAGGGGAGCTGGTGGGAGGAGGTGACCTCTAAGCCTTCTCCCACCCCATGCCCCTCACACCCCGGCCACCCCCAGTGAGCCCAGGGAGAAGCCAGAGGGCCGCTCCTCTCCCTCCTCCCTTCCCCTCCCTTTTCCCTTTTGTGACCAAAAATAAGTCCCTCCTCCCTTCCCTGCTGACCACGCAGCTGTGGGGGAGGGGTGGTATTGCAGTTGCCACAGCAACCGCAGGCCTCCAGTCAGCAGGGGGTGTGTAGACACCGAACCTGGAGCCTGTTCTCCTTTGGTTCCCACACAGACTGCGGGGGACCTAAGCTGCCCGCCAAGGCTCAGGGCTGTGAGGTCAGAACAAATGGCCCCTCCCTGCTCCCCAAAGACAGCCCCTCCCCACCCCCATCCCTGCCCTCCAAGCAACCTTAGTGAATAATGTGGCAGCAAGACCAGGAACTCCTGGCCTCTCCCCTCTAAGGCAGAAGGCGATCGACCCTCCCCGTCCCCTGGCCCCCAAATCATAAACCTGGCCAGCGGGAGCTAGAACAGGCACAGCTTGGCCTGGGGCTCTGGCCACCTCCCATGTCCTGCCTGCCCTCCGTGGGTCCCAGAGGCCAGAGCAGGTGCTGCCAGCACTTGACTCCCGGCCGAGTCACCAGAGCCAGCTACCATAGACGTGAGCAGCCCACCCCGGGCACCAGCCCCCGCCTCAGAGGCTGAGGCTGATGGCGTTCTTTCTTGTGAACATGTGTGTGTCATGAAGAGCTTCCTGTTTTTAGTCAATTCGCTCTCCATGCTGCCCCCGACATCCCCAGCAGACCCCCACGCTGGGGATGGTGGCTCTGAGCTGCCTGTGGCCAGCCTGGCCTGGCTTCTGAGATAGTTCCCTCTGAGGGCGAGGGAGCTCCCGAGAACCCCCTTATTCACAAAGAGGGCCCCCGAGCCCTCCTTTCATTCACTTCTGATGCCCCATGGGTGACTGCATGGGGGTACGCGTGCGTGTACACACGTACACACACACACACACACACACAGACACACCCAGCTTTCACTGTAGCTGGCCAGGCCTGGGGAAGGCTCACAGGTTTTGTCTAAAACCTGACTTCTCTGAGGGTCACTGGCTGGCACCCAGCACAGCATGAAGCACGTTTGTTGGGTGCCAACTGGTGGCAGGTGGGGCATGCTGCAATCCCATTGGGGTGGTGTTATCCCTCCCACGGCGTGGACGAGGAAGCCGAGGCTCAGAGAGGGACGGGGGCACCTGTCAGAACCTGGGGCCACTCCCCTGCCCCTCCTTGGCTCCCCTGCCTGGCTCTCTTTTGGATAAGCCATCTGTGTCCAGGGGGAGGGTGCGGGCAGCAGCACCCTGTCCCACCCGTCTCTGCCTGTTGCTTTCCATCCCCAATGAGCCATCTCTTGGCCCCTTGTTTAGATTCTGCATCCGGGTGGGAGCCGGGGCTAAAAATATTCCCCATGTGTTTAGATGATTCTTGGAAAATAAACTTTACTATTTTGGCTCTTGGTTTGCACACTTGCTGGCCCTGCTTCCTGTGGCTCTGATCTGACCATGTAGGGGAGGGGGGAGGAAGGTGGGGCGGAGGAGGGTCTACAGGGGGCCCAGAGTCGTGGGGGCAGTGTGGACGCCAGCCCGTGGTCGTGCAGGCTGCCGTGTCTCAAAACTCCAGGGGTCACCTAGACAGACACCGCCTTGTGACCGGTGCCTCCAGGGCGGTGTGACCCCGAGGCGCCGAGCCTGTGTGTGTGTTGGGGTGGGAACAGGCAAGGAGGCAGGTGGCCCCACGGACACAGAGGCTCGCTCCCCACTCTGGGCCTCCGTTCATCCATCAGCAAAAGGGGCTACTCATAGTCCGCCCGTCTAACCGGGGTCCTGCTGTCCCCGGCGACCTCGGGAAGAAGCCAGGCCTATCTCTGAGGTTGGGGAACTGTTGCCGCACCTCGCACTACACACGTCCTAGCGGCTCTGTTTGTTTATCTGACAGGGGACAAAGGCATTCTTTCCCCTAGGGACAAAGGACGATGTCCAAGGCCCAGGGTGGGGCTTCCTTTGGAGAAGAGCTGCCTGCTGGACAGAAGAGTCAGTTCCTTCCGCGTAGCCCTGGGTGGGACACGCAGGAGACTCCTCAGGTCGTTCCAAGTGTCAGCTGCGGCAAGGCCCGGAGGACAGGAAGAGGGGCTGGGGAGCGGGACACGGGGAAGGGTACGGGTGCATTCTGGCACAAGATTTCATCTTCCATCAGGAGTTAGTCTTTCAGCTGGGCACAGCGGGTCACACCTGTAATCCCAGCACTTTGGGAGGTCCAGAGGGGAGGATCACTTCAGCACCAGGAGTTCAAGATCAGCCTGAGTAACTTAGGGAGATCCTATCTCTCTGAGGAAAAAAAAAAAAAAAGCCACACGCGGTGGCACACCTGTCCTTGAGAGGCTGAGGTGGGAGGATGGCTTAAGCCCAGGAGTTCGAGCACCACTGCACTCCAGCCGGGGCAACAGAGAGACCGTCTCAAAACAAAAAAGAAGACTTAATCTTTTTTTCTTTTTTTCTTTTTTGAGACAGTCTCCCTCTATCACCCAGGCTGGAGTGCAGTAGCGCAATCTGGGCTGACTGCAACCTCTGCCTCCTGGGTCCAAACGATTCTGTTGCCTCAGCCTCCCGCGTAACTGGGACTACAGGCATGTGCCACCATGCCTGGCTAATTTTTTTCACATTTTTAGTAGAGATGGAGTTTCCCCATGTTGGCCAAGCTGGTTTCGAACTCCTGACCTCAGGTGATCCATCCGCCTCGGCCCAGCCAAAGTACTGGGATTACAGGCGTGAGCTACCACATCCGGCCTTAATCTTTCAACAGACACTATTATTTCCTCTGTGCCAGGGACAGAGGATTGAGGGACAAAAATCCTAGTCTGGGCCCTTTGTCCGAGACTCCCAATTGCAGGCCAGACACAGCGGGCACAGGAGCAGCAGGTCTACGACATACAAGCCAAGAGAGGCACGCAGAAACATCGGAGCACGCAGCCCAGCATCACACAGGCCTGGGGCAGAATCCCCTCCACTGCTGACTCTCCAGGTGCCCTTGGTAGTTTAATTCGCTTTTGAGCCTCAGTTTCCTCATCTGTGTGATGGGCATGATGACAGCATTTACCTTGGGGGCTTGTCAGGATGAAACAAGATGCTGGGCCAAGAGAAGATATTCCATAACTTATATATATTATAATGGTGATTCTTTTGATCGGAGAGAGCAATGAAGGACGGGTAAGACCCACAAGCGGGGAGTAGGAACACCAGGTGGAGGCTGAAATTATGTGGTGTGATGCATAATTAACTCTGATTTGTGGTTGGTGGCAGTTCTTTCCTATCCAAGGGAGAAATCTGAAGACCCTTCAAGGGGTCACCTTTCTGCCCAGACACTTAGGGACATCCCTCAGCATTCCATCCCCAACCATACACAGAACAGTTTACAGAGGAAGACCTCCCAGCCCGACCTTCACCTGGAATTGTCTCAGGTCACCCAGAGCATCTGAGGGAGAAAAGGGGGCCCTCTGAGACCAGGGCTGCCCCGAGGTTCTCATGTCCTGCCTTGTTGCCGGGGGAAAGGGGTGCAGGGTTGAGAGTCAGGCTGAGCCCACATCACTGAAAGAAAGGCCTTTCAGTTAGGGCTGCTGCTTCCTTGCTGTGGGCATTGATTCGGCTGGGGACCAGTTTCCCATTTCATTTTCCTCTAACCCTTCCTCTCCCCGTTCCCCAGGAGCCATGGGATTACACATGTGTCTATCTCTCTGCCACTGGCACTGTCCCTGGCTCTGCCTGCCACAAGCCTATCCTGCGTAGAGTTGCTGCAGGCTTCCCCAGCACGGAGTGGGTGCCTGCCCACTCCCCCGCCACCCTTGGCTTCGGTTTTGTCTAGATGGGTTCACCTAGACAAAATACAGCCTGCCAGTTACATCTGAATGTCAGATAAATAGCAAATACTTTTTTTTTAGTCTATCCCTAAATTACATGGGACACACTTACACTAGAACATGATTTGCTACTTATCTGAAATTTAAATTTAACTGGTTGTCTTGTACTTTTATTTACTGGGTCTGGTGACCCTCCATCCCACTTATGAGAGGGAGAGTGAGCCCAAGAGAGAAGGGTGGGCAAGAGAAGGGGCCCATCAGTCCAGACCTGCTGCCACTCCTTCCTCCTCCCGGCTGCCTCCCTCCCTAATGGGCCACACCTTCCAGCAACTGAGAACAGACTGGTCAAGGGATTTTGGTGTTGGGCTCCCTGTGGGCAGAGCAGCTGGGAAGGCACTGGAGGCCCATCTGCTCGTAGATTTCCTCCTCAAAGCTTTCCAACAACTCAGAAGAGCCAAGTGCCAGGGAAACCCTGTTCCTTCCTTACTGAACTCTGCCCAACTCCCACCTTGGCTGAGCTGGAGGCTCCAGGGCTCCTTTTCTGTGGTCCAGCTCCCCCATCATCCCAGCTCCCCCATCATCCCAGCTACCCCTTGCAGAGGGGAACCTACAGGCCGTGTCTTTTGCCACACCAAGTGGGGCTAGGAAAGGCCTGATTTTTTATTTTATTTTATTTTTATTTTATTTTTTTGAGACAGTTTCGCTCGGTTGTACAGTAATGTGATCTCGGCTCACTGCAGCCTCAACCTCCTGGGCTCAAGCAATTCTCCCACCTCAGCCTCCCAAGTAGCTGGGACTACAGATACATGTCACCACACTCAGCTCACTTTCATAATTTTTTTTTTTTTTGAGATGAAGACTTCCCTTGTTGCCAAGGCTGGAGTGCAATGGTGCGATGTCAGCTCATTGCAACCTCCTCTGGGTTCAGGAGATTCTCCTGCCTCAGCCTCCAAAGTAGCTGGGATTACAGGAGCATGCCACCACATCGGGCTAATTTTTTTGTATCTTTAGTAGAGACGGGGTTTCACCACATTGGCCAGGCTGGTCTTGAACTCCTGACTTTGTGGTCCGCCCACCTGAACCTCCCAAAGTGCTGGGATTACAGGTGTGAGCCACTGTGCCTGACCTTAATTTTTGTAATTTCTGTAGAGCCGAGGTTTCGCCAGGCTGACCAAGGTTTTATTTACAAACAAAGGAGAGACTCAAGAAGCGCAGGACATTGGGGTTGGATGGGATCCAGACACTCATGGCAGCACTCCTTCATGAATGTCTCACACACTACGCTCCCCTCCGCTTTCCCGGGGAAGCCAGCCTGCAGCACTGTGGCATCTTAGTGTCCAGAACAGCACAGAACACGCAGCAATCTCCCCATCAACACTGTGGATCGGAAACTCTGGGGTAGACATTGCTATGCCCCACCCTCCACAAAGAATAGTATAGAAATAAAAGCTAATTTTACTCAATAAAATCATTCTCTCTCCCCTTCCCAATGATAGCATACTACAATAATTTTATTTACCTGGCTTTTTACTCATAATGCTATATCCTGGTGATCACATGGTAGCAACAGAGAAAGTTTTTCTTTCCTAGCTGTATAGCATTCAATTGTATGTACATATCCTGGTTTATTTACCCTGTTCCCAACTGATAAACATTGAGATATTTCTAGTCTTT
Organism: Cacajao melanocephalus; assembly: GCA_963573385.1. NCBI lineage: Eukaryota > Metazoa > Chordata > Mammalia > Primates > Pitheciidae > Cacajao > Cacajao melanocephalus. Next base: position 45,908 of record CAUYLG010046280.1, read on the forward strand.
TTTTTTTTTTTTGAGACAGAGTCTTGCTCTTTCACCCAGGCTGGAGTGCAGTGGTGTGATCTCAGCTCACTGCAACCTCCACCTCCCAGGTTCAAATGATTCTCCTGCCTCAGCCTCCCAAGTAGCTGGGATTACAGGCGCCCACCACCATGCCCAGCTAATTTTTTGTATTTTTAGTAGAGACAGGGTTTCGCCATGGTGGTTTTGCCATGTTAGCCAGACTAGTCTTGAACTCCTGAGCTCAGGCAACCCTCCCACCTCCGCCTCCCAAAGTGCTAAGATTACAGGCATGAACCACCATTCCCAGCTTGAATTTTGACTGTGTGTCTTTAGGATAGATTCCTGTAAGTGAAGTTTAAAGGGTCAAAGGGTAAATACCTATGTAAAATTGCTAGATATTGCCACATTCCTCAAGAAACTAATTTCTATTGCATCTGGCAAAATTATTTGCTGTGCTTTATATAGCACTTAATTCTTAGAATAACTGTTGGAGATGAGTATGTCTAATTTCATTTTCAGATGAGGAAATGAAATACACAGGACAAAAGACTGACAAATAGAGCTGAGATCTGAACCCAGAGTCTGATACTTGAGTTCGCCCACTTAAAATTGCTACACTCTACTGCTTTTCTGAAGAAATCGAGAGGTAAAGGAACTTGCCCTTTGCCAACGAATGAGTGACAAAATGGGGAATTGAACCCAGATCTGCAAACCTGCCAGTCCTTGCTGCTTCCCTTATACTGAGTGCTGCGGGCCTCAAAGTATTTCTTGTTCTGTTTCTCCATCCACGATTACAGGGAAGCGTGGATGCAGAAATCTCGCCAGGCCAGGCAGGGAGCCCGGGGTGCTGTCCCGAGCCCTGGAGCGCTCTCCCTGGCTGCTCCCCACCCCTCAGTCTTGCTTCCTCTTGTGAAGTCTACGTGCCAGCCAAGACCCAGCTTGTGAGGCCTGACCTGATCTCTGCTCCCTGTCTGCTCCCCTAGCAAGATTCCCTGAGAAAAAGAATGGAGGATCACATCTTAGCCATCAGAGCATCAAAGTGCCCAGGCCAAGGCTGGCCACATAGAGGGAGGGCAGGTGGCCAATGTTTGCAGCATGAGTGAATAAAAGGAAAAATGATAGCAAAGAATGGAACTACCAGGCACCATTTCAGGGCTGGGACTAAATATTTACCTTATCCACTGGGTAAAGATAAGCCTGGTTTTCCAGGCTCTCTGTATGCCGGCTTTCCTTCAGGGGCTGACAAGTCAACCTGGTATTGCTACAGTTTGAACGGTGGTTTACACATGTGCGGTTTGGGCGTACGAGGTGCTTTGAGCCTCAGCTTCTGCCATTCCCCAGCTCCATGTCTCTTCCCCAGGGAATCTGCTTCCCAGTCCTGGAGCCCTAGGTGGCTCTGCACCTCCATTCTGCTGCCTGGTCCATCCATATCCTCCACGAGGCTGCTGAATTGGGGTTCATTCTATTCTAGATGAAGCTGTGGATCCTTGTTTAACCCCTGGGGTCAAAGACATCAGGAGCTGCTTGCAACATGATAGGACAGGCTTGCCTGGGTCTACTGCCTAAGTGGCCTCCTGGGAGACATCTCTCTTAAGGGAATAGGGTTGGGTATGACAAGCTGGGTCCAAGTGAAGCTTCAGAGATGTAGGGATGTAGGGGAGGAGGGACTCCGAGTTCAGTGTGACAGTGATCACTCAGCCTCTGGGACTCACACCAGGGACATAAGGAGAATGGAAGCTGCATGTGAAAAAGGGAAGGGCAATTTCATGGAAACATAAACAGCTCTGCTTTGGGAACGCCCTCATGGAGTGTAAAGGGAGTGGTGAGAAACTCTGGTCTCTGGTGTCCAGCCTGGGAGGCAATGCCTAGAGGCAGTGGTCATGTTGGGTGAGGGGTACCCAGAAGATCAGGTGGTCCTACTCAGAGGACACCACGTGGCAGCTGAAAGGACTAGTTTAAGAGCATATGTGAAATATCCTCTGGAGGCTGCCATCAGTATTTAAAGTGATAGTGGGTCTTTGCAGGTGGGATAAGGGGTAAAACCAATGAAACCTGAGTCATTACAGTTAGTGACCTTTCACTGAGCCTGAGGCTTCTGTGACTAGGAAAACACAGCCAGCGTAAAAGCAGATTCCCAGCTGAGCATGGTGGCCCATGCCTATAATCCCAGCACTTTGGGAGGCCAAGGTGGACAGATAACCTGAGTTTGAGACCAGCCTGGGCAACAAGGTGAAACCTCGTCTCTACTAAAAATACAAAAATTAGCCAGGTGTGGTGGTGCATGCCTGTAATTCCAGCTACTTGGGAGGCTGAGGCAGGAGAATCTCTTGAACCTGGGAGGCGGAGGTTGCAGTGAGCTGAGATTGCACCACTGCACTCCAGCCTGGCGACAGAGGGAGACTCCTCCATCTAAAACAAAACAAAACAAAACAAAAGAAGCAGATTCACGAGATCTTACTGCTTGGAATTTGGGAATGTTTTAGGGAGTGGGGCTAGAGCTGGCCTATGCTCCAGATAGGCATAAACTATCAACGTAAATACAACTACAGATAGATTGCTTCACCTAAGCCTCTGCAGGCACGGTGCTGATGCTGCCCCCTCCAAGAGTATCATCCGGGCAGGTACAGGCCCTGGACACTGACATTTTTCTTTTTTTTTTTCAATTTTTTTTTTTCTTTTAAAGACGGGGTTTCATCATGTTGGTCAGGCTGGTCTTGAACTCCCGACCTCAGGTGATCCACCCACCTTGGCCTCCAAAGTGCTTGAATTACAGGTGTGAGCCACCACGCCTGGCCCAACATTTTTCAAGTCAGCTATGGCGTTTGAATTTTCCTTCAAATTTACACTCCAAATTTCCCCAGTCCAAATTAGGCCTGACTGGTTCCTCTTTTTTTCTGAATACATATCAGTTTGGGATGGAGGCCTAGCATTTCCACTACCATCAAGAGGAGAGATGAGAAAACCAAAGTTGGGCTCTTCATCCCAGGGGAAAAAACAATGGGCTGCTCCGGAACGCTGCAGAGTCAGGGCTGAATGAATGCAGGGCGGGGCAGGAAGCCCGGGAGTGTGCCCAACGGCCAGCTGAAGAGTCTGCCATGGTGTCCGGATGGACATGTGGTATTTGGTTTAAAGCCCATGCTACTGGGGCATAAACAGCTGGGGATAGATGATCAGGCTCAATTGTTCTCTCATTTCCCAGGAAAGGCCAGGAAGGAAAAGGCCCCAGTTTTAAGCGAGAAGGCATTGTCCTCAGTGGGTGAAGCATAGTCAGGTAGCCCGGTCTGGCAGGGAGCCTGGGGAGAGCTTGGGATTCTCATGGTGCTGTGGCTGGTGGCCCCCTTCACAACAATAGCTCACTGGACCCCTGTCCTTCCCACCTGCCTCTGAAATTATCACATCCATGTTAAATCTCTGATAAGATACTATCAGACACTCCAAAGTCCAGTTTGGAACCAGAGTCCTTTCTCCCTCCCTGGTTCTACCTCCCCATCTACTCCCTGCTTTTTCTCTCTGTCCAGCTGCTAAGGTTCCTGGGCCATTAGAGGCGAACAGAACAAACCTAGGACATCGGTCTCCACCGAGAGGCCTGCGTGACTCTCTATCTGCACCAGAGTTTCTCATCTTCCTGACTCTCTATTTGCACCAGAGTTTCTCATCTTCCGGGAGTAAGAGGAGGAGATGCTTTGGGGACACCCATTTCTTCTCCTTACATAACAATACTCTACATTTGCACAAGCATTCTTGGTTTTAAAGGGTTCCACATTCACTTTCTCAATCAGGGCTTATTACAAAACTCTAAAGTAGCTAGGGTCATGGTGACCCTCATCCCTTGTCAAAGATGAGGCCACTGAGGCTCAGGGTGACTACCATTGTGCCAGGAGTTGCTAAGTGGTGGATCACAGACTCCAGTTCAGGGGAGGTAGGGTGGTAAAGAAGCAGCTGGATGAACCTGGCTTTGAATTCAGCTCAGAAATGTTCCATCCATGTGACACCACAGGCAAGTGACTTAACCTGATTGAGCCTCAGCTTCCTTATCTAGAAAAAGGGATGATTGTGCATCCCTCAGACAGCTGTGGTGAGCATCCACAAATCATGAATGAAACATGCATAGCATGGGGTTTGGCAAATAGAAGTCCAGTAAATGTCTCAGTCTATCTCCAGTGTTTCTTCTGGTTCCAAGCTCAGGACTATCCTTTAAACCAAGTGGTAGATACTCTATGAACATGTTTTAGTCGATTTAGCCTTCTCCTTTCTCCTATCCCTCCCCAAGTGAGAGGATGTTTATTCGAAGCTCCATGCTGCAAGGGAGCTCTGTAAACAAGGAGTGGCAGCAGTAACTTTCTCCAGGTGGCACAACAATGAAAGGCCACAGGCCCTGGGGCTGCTCCCTGTGGATATTCAGTCTTGGGCAAAGGCCAGGCAGCAGGCTGGCTGCTCTGGACACTCCCTGTGGCTTCTTCACCCTAGTTGGCTGCCCAGTATACTGAGTAGCAAAATGGCCTTTGGAAAGGCCCATCGTGTGGCCACCATGATTTCTAGCAGGCCAAATGAGAGCACTGCCTGCTGGGAGCACTGCCAACTCCTCTTGCTGGGGATTCTCCGGGAGCTCCTGAGGCCTTGCTGGAGCACTGTGTGCTTGGCTTTCTGAATGCTTAGACCTGACAGGCGCTTAGCTATGGGTCTTTCAGGTAAATGTGGCTAGAAGAAAGGGTCGGTTCCTGATGTTGTTTCAAATAAAAGCTGAAGACAACGGACGTAATGCAACTCCCTCATTATTCACTGGGGGAACCAAGGCATGGAGGAGGCACGTGACCCCCCCCCCCCCGCAAGGTCATACAGTTCTGCCAAGTGCAGGACAAACACTGCAGACTGAACTCCTAGTCTACTGCTTTCCATGGCATCAGCTAAGATGATTGCTCTGAACCTGGGGCTACGGCAGCCTCTGATGATGACCGTGGGCATCTCCTACTCCATTCTGGAGGCTCCCCATTGATCCCTATGTGGAAGTCTTCCTCTCCCTTCTAATCCCAGTGGGCACTGGGGTTTAGCCATCAGCAGCAGAGGCTCCTGCTGTGGGATACCTGAAGGTTGGCACTGAAAAAACCATCAGATCAGCAGAGAAGCCCCGTCCCCTTACCCGCAAGGGCCTTGGATGGCCTCCAACCAGGCCATTTCTCCTTCCTGGGCCACACTCAGCTGTGACTGGGCTCCTCTCTCTGGCATGCCTCCTCCACATCCAGAGCTCTTCTAGGTTTTCCCCCTTCTGCCTGACTCCTTTTTCCTTTCTCCTCCACTTCCTTCAGTCTTCTTGGGGCATTTTAAGCCTAGCATTTTAAGCCCACCTGTGAGTTCCTCTTGGGCTTGTGGTAAGGTCTAAAGTCTGTTATCAAGAGAAATCCCAGCAAAAGTGGATTGTGAATATGAAAAAGACAGAAATTACAGAACTTAAGCTTATAATAAAATGATATAAAATAGATATGTATGGCCAGGCGTACTGGCTCACACCTGTAATCCCAGCACTTTGGGAGGCCGAGATGGATGGATCACCTGAGGTCAGGAGTTCAAGACCAGCCTGGCCAACATGGTGAAACCCCATCTCTACTAAAAATACAAAAATCAGCTGAGCATGGTGGTGTATCAACTGTAGGCTACTTGGAAGGCTGAGGAGGAGAATTGCTTGAACCTAGGAGACAGAGGTTGCAGTAAGCAGAGATCTAGCCACTGCACTCTAGCCTGGGCGACAAGAGTAAAACTCTGTCTCATAAAAACAAAAATAAATAAATACATACATATAATAGATATGTACTTATGGAAACCATAGAAAAATGTTTGGCAACCATCCCAAGATACCTGACAATGTGAAATCTTCACATTGACCTTCAAAGGTTTCCATAGCTCCTGCCTTCCTGTTATTGTCTACTATGCTCCTCGTGCACCTTAAACTCAGCACACGCAGGCTTCACTGCCTCCAAAATGCACCAGTTGAATCCTTCCTCTTCTCCTTTGTCGGTCTGAGCTGCCCTCTCCACGTTTCTGACCTTATCATCCTGATTGCACTTCATGGCGCAGTTCGCTTCCATTTTGCATTTAGCTTTCCCCAGGTACACCGTCAACAGCTACTGTCTGATGTCATCAGTCAGCACTTCATCAGAGACAATTACATCTACAGAGCTTTTGGCTAATTACTGTCACTCCTCCTTACACGTGTGCATACGCATATCATCTTTCCCTAATGAGACTGGAAATGATTCATTCCCTGGAGCTGTGGTTTCCATAAATGACTAACCCACAGACCAGTGCAAACTGGCTGCAGAAGAGCTTCCTCTGAGGAACTAATTAGAATGCAGATCCTTGGACTGCATGGGAGGGGAGAATCTCACAAATCTGGGTGTAATAGGCACAGAACACTAGGTATAATAGGGGGTGGGACTCTGGACCAGCATATCCAATCAACAATATCTGGACAAGCTGCTGGTTGATTCTGACGATGCTGATGAATCGCCAGGTTGGGAACTGCTGGCCCCAGACAATCCAGCAGAGAGCTCTGTCCGTGGTAGGTGCTCACTCCCCTGTTGTTTAGGTGTATGCCTCCTGATAATGAGCTTGATCATAACAATACTGTTATATTATGCCTGTATTGTTTCCTTAACTGAGGGAAGAACGCTTTTGAATACCTAATAGGTGGCAAAGCTCTGTCTACATACGTGATCTATTCCTTTTTAATAACCTTTTGCAAACAAAGTGGTATTTTCATTGGGCATTAGAAATCTGAGAAAATTAGTTTATTTTCTAATTTTAATTGCAACAGCAGTGCTAGAATCTGACCTCCAACATAATGGGCTCAGTCTATGACCTTTCTACTTACCAGAGGGCATGAACTGCTGGTTTGTACCTGGCTTGCAGATACCTTCTTTGGGCAGTACAATGTTCAAAATTTAAAAAAATTTACCAAAACTTCTATCTGGATACTTTGTATTAATATCTGGATTTCTGGCTTCTCTTTATGGGAAAAAAAAGGTTTGGTGAACACTGGGGCCCACATTCCTGCAGGGCGACAGTCACGTGGAGCCTTTAGATGGGCATGTGCCTAGCACTCACAGTAGTCCCCATCACTCCCCATTCTCTTACATTCTATTCCCAACTAGGTTCTCATAGGCCTGGTTTGTGACTGCTGCACAGTTATCTACTCTCTTGCTTCCCACTGGTCAGAAAGTCTGGCAAACTTAAAAGGCCTTTTGTTGCTCTGTCCTGTATGGATGTCTGATCATAGAGGTGTGTGCATTTCTGACTTTTTGTGATTTCAATACTAAGGAAGCTATTGGTACATTATCAAGAGAAACTTGCTCCCCAAGTTACACATTCTGGTGTATCCCAGTAAAATTCTATATTCGACCTCCATACTAGCTGGGAAAAATGTGGCAAATCATCTACTTGGTTCAATTCAATGGTGTTTAGAAGTAAGAAGACATCGTGAGCAATGCCACCAAGTGGTGGAGAGACTCCATGCAGAATCGCCACCATCAGCCAAAGAAATGCTTGCCCGTCTCCATAGGCTGGTCCTTCCAAGTAGCTAGCTACCTAACTATCTGTCTAGCTATCTATCTCTCTATCTATCTATCTATCTATCTATCTATCTATCTATCTATCTATCTGCGTATCTAAGACAAGGTCTCTCTGACACCCAGGCTGGAGTGCAGTGGCACAATTGAGGCTCACTGCAATCTCAACCTTCTGGGTTCAAGTGATCCTCCCACCCAAGTAGCTGGGATAACTACAGGCAAAGGCCACATCTCAAAAGGGATGTGAGCCATGTTTAAAGTCACCTGGTCATGCAGGGGTCTTGTTCTACCCTCTACATCAGTGTTGCCAACCTTACCAGGGACTGGTGTCGTGGAAGACAATTTTTCCACAGACTAGGGAAGAACAAGGGGAATGGTTTCAGGATGAAACTGCTCCACCTCAAGTCATAAGGCATTAGATTCTCATAAGGAGCGCACAATTTAGATTGCAAGCATGCACAGTTAATAGGGTTTGCCCTCCTGTGAGAATCTCATGCCACTGCTGATCTAACCTCAGGCGATAATGCGAGCGAGGGAGAGCTGCTGTAAATACAGCCCACTGCTTACCTCCTGCTGTGTGGTTCAGTTCCTACCAGGCCAAGGACGGTACTGGTCTGCAGCCCCGGGGTTGGGGAATCCTGCTCTACAGAGTTTCCAACCTCAGAGATGAAGCATCCCCTCTATAAGTCAGAAAGAAATTATTAAAGTAGGAGAATTAAAACAGGATCACAGAGAGAGACTGAAGAATTTGACTTTCTGTGTTTACTTGTATGAGGCAAAACAGCACATAGAGGCATCCACAGTATTTAATTTGTTTGGATAATAGTTACAGATAAACAGGTACACCCCATATACAATTACCAATACTTTTTATACAGTTCATATTTCAGTACATCAACGCTATTTTATTTACACTCTATTTATGTACATTAACATCTTTCTAAAGTCAGTGCATTGTCAACAAGTTTTATACAGTAATTTACAAGGTGAATGTAGTTAATAGTTAATTTAATAAATTTTCTGCTAGTTCGTGAATTAAAAAAATTAATTACAACCAGTATAATAAACACAGATCAAACAACATTAGTAGATTGTGCTACCTGCTTAAATAAAACATCTGTAAAGAAATTATTTAAAATCTTCCACTTTTTCATGGGACATGTCCAGGTAGGAATGGACACATTTTATAAACTGAAAATCTGAAACTATAAAGTATGCATTTTGTCTGACTTTATTACATTATACAATTTAGGCCACTCCTTTCTACTTGCAATTATATTTTTTCTGAAAAGGATTTCAACTTAGGTAGTCATTTAAGGTAACCATTCCAAATGCTCTGAAATGAACTAGATATTAATAGTTACTGGCCTCAGATATCAGAACACAAATGCTTAGTTACATTGGTAATTACCACCTATGAGGAAGAAAGGGTAGTGGAATCTGACAATTAATAAGAATCAACTTGCAGGGTCTAAATGAATAAACAAAGACCAAAAACAAGGTGAAACATTTCCTTCAAATATATATTAAAAAACTACACAGGAAAAAAAATGCTACCTGAAATAAATAATATTTATACGTTGTTCCAGTCTTGAATAATTGGAGGAAAAAATGAAGTGAGCAAAGAAACATAATTTTTGATGACTACTGTAAAATTTTTTAAAAAGACAAATATCAAAATAAAAAAATTGGTGGACATGCAAATAAAGCAAAACTAAAGTTGACTTCCTAAAACCACCAACTTCCTTAAATAAATTTATGAACTCCTAATGTCTGGGATGTGTTTTGTTTTTAATTTATAGCCCTTAGAGCCATCAAATACACACAAGCAGGTTCATTTGCATGTGTTCTCTCTTTTCTAAAGTGCAAAACAAACATGGAAAAGAACAACCACTAATTGTGAAACTTGATCTAGCTCTGATGCCGCTTACCTTCCCAGAAGCTCTTGTTGCAACATGTGCATGTGACGATGATGCAAATATTGGCAAATGTCCCCTCCCTCAGCATGGGTGGGGCTGGGGATGCGGAATACTTGAAGTATCCTAAATGTAAGATGCCTCCATTGGGAGGGCCATGTTACCTGGATTTCCCAGGATGCTTTTTCTTTTTACTGGGTCTCCCACAAGGCTCTGGGTGGAAGGCACATAGCTCTTAAGAGAGCCTCCCTTTCAGACTAACCACTATATGCCCCTGCCACCAATGACTGGTTGTGTCTCAAATACAAACACAAAGACAAAAACGAAAAGCAAGAAAGACAGAGTAGGGAAACGATTTAAAAAATAAATCAAAAAATCATCATCCATGCCATAAGAATCATTTGCACACCTTCATGATCTTGCTTTCTCCATCTTGTCAATATAATAGAATAAAACTTCAGGAAAAAGGAGGTAGCATATCATGTCGTCCCTTGACAACATTATAATTTTTTGTTTTTTACTTTGACTCCAAGGAAATCTTTAATATTTGTTATGATTATTGGTAAACTCTATACTCACTACATATTTGTTCATATCTGGACAAGCACAGTTGAATTCTTATTTGGTCCCAGGTGGCTGGTGCCAAACTCTTTGTTTACAGGCTAATGGTGGGATCTGCCTGAAAGTTCTCTGTCGGAGAGCTTGTATGAGACTTCAAAATAAAATTATTACTACTCTTAAAGTTAACTATTTTAATTAGAATTTTTATTTTGTGCTTCAGGGTCACAGGATAAAATAACTACATTTAGCTTGCCTTTCAGTGACGCTTCTGCCAAATGTCAGCTACAAGGAGTCATCTCCCTCACCACCAAGCTATCTAGCAGCCAGAGTGGTAGCTTTACTGTAACACACAGTACTTTTTATAATCAGACTCAAAGTCTTCATCCATACTGCTTGTGTCTGCCATCTTTTTGCCATCAATCTTTGGCAGAAATTGTGCATAGTCTATCCCCTGCTGCTCATAGAAAAGAATGTAGGCAGAGTCGGTGTCAATTTCATCATGGTGAAGTTCCTGAAAGGGCAAGAAAAACCTTTAACAAAAAGCCATCATTATTATGGCTCTAAATCCTTACCAGGGAAGGGAAAACCAACCCTCTCTAATTACTAAACATGATTGCTTCCAATAAGCTCACTAGTTTGGCTATCTCACACCTGCCCCTTTAAAATGAGCCCCATTATTTCCAATGTTTGCTTTGGGGAAAATATTTTGACCATAGAAAAGTAAAAAAAGAATGACCTAAAACCCTATCAGATTCTAACAGTCCAGAAGATAGGAGATTTTTGCATTAATTAACTTTTTTTTTTTTTTTTTGAGATAGAGTCTTGCTATGTTGCCCAGGCTAGAGTGCAGTGGTGCAACCTTGGCTCACTACAATCTCCACCTCCCAGGTTCAAGCGATTCTTCTGCCTCAGCCTCCAGAGTGGCTGGGATTACAGGCATGTGCCACCATGCCTGGATAATTTTTGTATTTTTAGTAGAGATGGGGTTTCACCATGTTGGCCAGGTTGGTCTCAAACTCCTGACCTCAAGTGATCTGGCTCCTCAGCCTGCCTCAGCTTCCCAAAGTACTGGGATTACAGGCGTGAGCCACCGGGCCTGGCCGATTCACTCTTTTTCCTCACTACTCATGTTTTCATTCCCTACTCTACATATCACTTTTGTTCCTTTAATAATGACAGCATCTATATACTGATTCTAACAGAAACATCTATTTCTTATTCAGGAGATAGTCCATTATTTCAACAAATGTTCCCCAGATCTGTTGATATTGTTTCCAACTTTCATTCAAAGATTGATAATGTTTACCTTACAGCTGCTGTCATTGTAACAGTACCACTTGCAGTTTGGGTTTTTGGCATAAGTGACATAATGGCCCCCACCCAGAATTCCTGAATGGCACTGTAAGAGATAAGAGAGTGGAAGTATGTTAGCAGTTAATTGTACTATGGCCAGGGCATAGCACTAGGATCTGAGCAGAAGAACACTGATCATGTAAACGATCAGTAGGTAAAAAAATGTTTTTTGTAAAACCAAAGTAAACAAAAAGCAAAACTCAAAAGTCATAAGCTCCGAGTCTCGTGTGGATAAACAATCATTTTATAATTGTAATTACTATTATTATTTTGAGACAGGGACTTGCTCTATCACCCAGGCTGGGGTACAGTGGAATGATCACAACTCTCTAAAGACTTGACCTCTGGACTCAGGTGACCATTCTGCCTCAGCCTTCCAAGTAGCTGGGACCACAGGCACATGCCACCATACCTCGCTTTTTTTTTTTTTTTTTTAGACAGAGTTTCACTCTTGTCACCCAGGCTGGAGTACAGTGGCACGATCCTGGTTCACTGCAACCTCCGCTCCCGGGTTCAGGTGATTCTCCTGCCTCAGCCTCCCAAGCAGCTGGGACTACAGGCGCGCCACCACGCCCAGTTAATTTTTGTATTTTTAGTACAGATGGGGTTTCACCATGTTGGCCAGGCTGGTCTTGAACTCCTGATCTGAGGTGGTCTACCTGCCTTGGCCTCCCAAAGTGCTGGGATTACAGGCATGAGCCCTTGTGCTTGGCCACCTCACTCCATTTTTAAATTATTTGTATAGATGGGGCCCAGACTGGCCTCAAACTTCTGGGCTCAAGCGATCCTCCTGCCTCAACCTTCCAAAGTGCTGGGATTACAGGTGTAAGCCATCACATCTGGGCAGGCCAAGATTTCTATAACTTTGTCTATCATTAATGCCTAGAAATAAGCAGGACCTGAAAAAATACTTGCTGATGAATACATGAAGACAGGTGAACAAAACACAGACTGCTCTCTGAAAACCATATAACAAATCACTTACCGAAATTGCATATAGATTATAAATAGGCTTAATACGAGTGTCTTCTCTTTGGTCATCAGTGCTGTCTTCTTCACTGTGGTTTCCAAGCTGACCATTGCTGTAGCCATTGCCACATGTTTCATGCTCATAAAGGAATCCATTGGCCAAAGCTACCTCGTGGTCCTGAGGAGTGAACAGCTCTGGTTGGCTGCCCCCCAGCATATGCCCTCGGCTTAAGGCGTCAGCCAGCTCACAGATCTGCCCAGACCCATTCTCTTTGCTGGCATCCAAGTTCTCCTTACTACTTGACAGTTTATTTTTGCTGCCAATCTGGGGCAGCCGGAGCCTCCCTTTGCTCCTCCCCAAAGTCCGTGGGCTGCTATTAGGGCTGCTGTTTTTGCTGGAGGGACAGCTGGTTCCACTTTTTCTTGTTGAAGAAGGAGAACCTGTGAACAGGAGAGAAGAAAGGATTGACAAATCCAAATGCCACAAGGTAAGCTGGCCCCAAATGCTAACTCTAAGTTTAGCTTCACAACTGTATACACAAAGGTAAAGATAGGGGAGTCGTGACTGGCTACTCTTTAGTTCCTATTATGTAGCCAGTAAGTTACATTTTTATCTTTATAAAAACAGTTTTGGGCCAGGCGCAGTGGCTCACGCCTGTAATCCTAGCACTTTAGGAGGCCGCAGCAGGAGGATCACTTGAACTCAGGAGTTCAAGTTCAGTCTGCGAAACATGAACATCTCTACAAAAAATACAAAAATTAGCCAGGTACAGTGGTGTGTGCCTGTAGTCCCAGCTGCTCAGGAAGCTGAGGTGGAAGAATCAATTGAGCCCAGGAGGTCGAGGCTACAGTGAACTATGATCTCTGTTGCACCACTGCACTCCAGCCTGGGTGACAGAGTGAGACCTTGTCTCAAAAATAAAGTAAGATAAAATAAAATAAAAGAGTTTTGATCCTTTGGACTCCCTGAAAGACGGACAACCTCAGAACTTTTGCTATAAGGGGACAAGACAGCAGCTACCATTCCTGTTTACCGGGTATCGGGCACTGTGCAAAGTGCTTTACTCTCCACGTGTCAAACTCTCAATTCTGTGTAAACCTGGTATTATCTCCATTTTACAGATGAGAAATAGATTCAAGGAGGCTGAATCTCTTGCTAAAAGTTACATAGCTCAAATATAGGTAGGTCTGATTTCAGATAGGTTCCTTCTACCCGACTAACCTCATGTTCCAGAACAGAAGACAGAAACACATGTAGCCTACAAGCGTTCCAAGAAGGCACCTGCATAGGCCCCAGGCCTCACCTTTCGGGCTGCTGCTGATGTTGGCGCTGAGTGAGGATGGGCTTTTGCTCAGGAGCACGTCCTCTTCGCTAGCCGAACTCTGTGCATCCACTTTCTTCACCTCTCTTGCCAGAACCCTGGTCTCGGAGAGCTCGTCCCCCTGGGGTGTGAGTGGTTTACGCTGGCAGAGAGCTGGATCTCTTGGTACCAAAAAAGCACTTGGGTCAAAACTTTCCCGAGGAAATTTGACAATTTTCTGTGATTTTATCCATCGACCATTTACAAACTGAAATCGCTTAAGATGAATTATCTGGAGAAGTAAAGTTAGAAAACATGTGCATTAAAGGGTTCTGAAGATACAAAATTTACATGGAAAAAACAGGTCTAATACATGTGAATGTTTGGGAATATGTAACAGAAACCCTTCATTATTCTTTAAATACTTCAAAAATATGGTTTTCATAAAGGCCTCTACACAGGCCCCAGGGCACTGATATGCTTGTGCACACACACTCAACTCAGCCGGGTGCCACAGCCACGTGACTATACACAGTGGGTGCTGGCTCCGGGCTCAGTTGCTCTTCTAGAGTCCATAAAGGGCTAGCCTAAGCTTCCTCTCTCCACAGACCCACAAGTTCACCCTCTCCTGAAGTTCACATTCACCACGTTGGACCCCTTGTGGCAATTCTCACATCATACTGAACTGCAGTTACTGGTCTACATGATTGCTGTCTTCTTCTAGGTTACAAGCTCTTTAAGAAAAGGAATTACCAAACATTTGTAGAAAGATTCATCTCTGTACTCAACATAAAAACCTTGTACAGGAAGTGTTTTAAACACTGCAGCAGGAAGGGTCTTATTCTCAAAAATAACAAAACCAGCCGGACGCGGTGGCTCACACCTGTAATACCAGCACTTTGGGAGGCCAAGGATGGCAGATCATGAGTTCAGGAGTTCGAGACCAGCCTGGCCAACATGGTGAAACCCCATCTCTACTAAAAATACAAAAATTAGTCAGGCATGGTGACGCATGCCTGTAATCCCAGCTACTTGGGAGGCTGAGACAGGCGAATCGCTTGAACCAGGGAGTCGGAGGTTGCAGTGAGCTGAGATCATAACACTGCACTCCAGTCTAGGGACAGAGCAAGACTCCGCCTCAAAAAAAACAAAAAAACAAAACTTCCTGTTTGTTTATGTCTTCTTTCTTGTATGCTAGATTCCTGCTCTTTCAGAGGCAAGACTGTAACATACCAGGATGGGTGGAAGCCTCCAGAGATCCAGCTTCTTGGTTGCCAAGCAGTGGGTCTTACACTTGGAACAGTAGTACATTTCATTTTCCCCTAGCTCTTCCTCACTGGTGAAAGCACGGAGACAGCTGTCCAGGTTGATGGGCTCGGCTTGTGCTCTCCGACTCTGCTCCACACTCTCATGCTCATCTACAACCTGCACGTAGAGGGAACGGGAAGAAAGGGGGGTGTGGGAAGGCATTTGAAGTGGTGATCCAGCTAGTTATGCATCTTCCTCTTGGTCACTCACCCTCATCTTACTCTATATAAGGAAAAAGAAAATACAACTGGCTGGGTATGGTGGCTCACGCCTGTAATCCCAGCACTTTAGGAGGCCAAAGTGGGAGGATTTCTTGAGTCCAGGAGTTCAAAACCAGCCTAGCCAACATAGAACCTATCTCTGTAAAAGAAAAATGAAAAAATCAGCTGGGCGTTGTGGCACAGGTCTGTAGTTCCAGCTACTTAGGAGGATTGCTTGAGCCTGGGAGGTAGAGGTTGCAGTGAGCTGTGATTATGCCACTGCACTCTTGCCCAGATGACAGAGTGAGACTCTGTCTCAAAAAAAAGGAAAAGAAAACACAACCCAACCTAGAGTCTGAGCAAATACAGCACCTACACATTTATTAACAAGTCTCACATCAGTAATATTCTGATGTGAGAAATAGAAATAAATCTATAAATAGAAATAAATTTCTATTTATATGACCATAGCTTTTCTTGAAAAATTTTTGAATGCTTCAAAATGACAAAAACAAATAATTGCATTTATTTAACAATTTTGGAATCCTATAAGGGATTACATGTGAGCTGGCCCCCAAGCCAGGGGTGCGGACAGTAAGCCATTTATTTTTAATCAGAAAGCCAGAGCATTATTAGCATGCTGCAGACTTTGCAGAAGCTAGGAGAAATAACATGAAACACAGAAGCCAGATCTGCATGAAATAAGGGCACAGAAAAGCTCACCATGAGAAGACAACACAGCAGATCATGAAATCCTACAAGGTACAACTCATTTGCATCTGATACCTTGTAACACAGAATTATCAGAATACTGTATAATTATCTGTCTCCTCCCTCATGGGGCCTTTTTATCTGAGATGGCAACAAAAGGAAGAGCAAGCTCAAAAAAGTGTGCTGCTTTTGTTGAGAAGGCCCCTAATACCCACCCAAACCTTTGGGGTCTTGTTAATCAGCATGTTAGGCTGTGGAGCAAGAAGGAGTTAAGCACAAGAAAGGAGAGAGAGCAAAGAAGGGGTGGGGTTCAGGGATGGATGTTGCGGGTGGTGTGTAACGGAGAGGAAGGAGAGAAGGAAGGATCTAGAGTACAACAGAAAAGAAAGAATTTTCCCTTCTCCCATTCCTGGCTGCTACCTGACAAACAATCAAGAACCAAACAGCTGGGATCCTTCTGTTTGTCTCTATAATATATGGGAAGGTAGGTGAGGCATCAGGGTTATGAATGCTACCATGAGAGTTCACACAATAGATATTTGTGTCCCAAAGCTGAGCCCAGACCACAAGGCCCCACACTGACTGCCTCTCTGTGGCAAGGGTCACATATGTCCATCACACACCCTATTTATTGCTCCTCCCTTCGAGAGGTGAATGGGTTCTCCTGAATTCCTCCATGAATTTCCCTTCCTGAAACTCATGATGGGAACATTAGGCTGCCTGGAATACAAACTGGCACAGCACAGGACATTCAGTTTAGAACAGGTTTCACCTGAGACTTTTTCCCTATAGGATAGGATGGTTGAGTCACGAGGCTGTCAAGTGCTGCTATAAACTAAACTAGCAAGGTTGGGTTTGATCGTGCAATTAAAGGTTTTAGCACTGCATAACTATCCAGTCTAAAGAACTCATTTAAAAAAGGGGAACTGAGAGGGAAATTCTATTTTTAGAAAAGGAAATCTGGCTTAGACTTGGGTTATAGACTTCTTTTTTGAGTACAAATTCTGTAGCAACAAGGTATTAACTGTCATCATGTTTTGAACTGGTCACTCAAGGAAAAAACTCACATGCTTCAAAAGGAAACATGCTGTATCATGGTTGTTGGAATGAGTAGAAAAAGGGGTGTATAAAATACAGCAGTGTTTCTTTTCTCATAGCCAGTTAAATATTATCTCTATTATCTCTACCAGGAATACTTTATGGCTGACTACAAATTATAGTAAGCCAGTAAAGAATGTTCATTTTTATTGACTATATTTTCTGTGGAACACAGGCTGCAGTGCTAGATGAAGACAGGGAGGAAAAAAGGCTGATACAAAACATATTTGTGGACTGGACTGACAATAATTTATATTTATCAATAAAATTTCCCAAAGTGATAAGGATTCTCTTTACCTCTTGGGATCTAGGCTCAGATCCTCTACTATTGTTTAAATAGTCTACAAATGACTTATAGGCACCCTCTTCTTTTTTCAAAGTTGCTTTAAAGCTCATCTTCAACACAAAACACAGGAAATGAAATAACATCTTTCATATATTTATAAGACTATTTAAAAAAGAGAGAGGCCTAAGAATTTATCTAGTTTAATTTTCTTTCTTTTTTTTTTTTTTGAGACAGGGTCTTGCTCTGCTGCCCAGGCTGGAGTGCAGTGGGGAGATCATAGTTCACTGCAGCCTTGACATCTTGGGCTCAAGCAATCCTCCAACCTCAGCCTCCCAAGTAGATAGGACTACAGGAATACACCAACACGCCTGGCTAATTTGTGCATTTTTTGTAAAGACAGGGTGTCATCATATTGCCCAGGCTGGCATCTAGTTTAATTTTCTACTGAGAAGTCTGAGGTCCAAACAGGGGAGAAACGTAAAGGATAAGAGTGATTGCTCTTTATTTTTTTTCTGATTACCAGTACAATATTCATGAGGAAATTTTGGAGAGCAGAGAAAAATGTAAAAAGGCAGAGAATCCTTTTATATTCTTTTTTTTTTTAAAGATGGGGTTTCACCATGATGGCCAGGCTGGTCTTGAACTCCTGACCTCAGGTGATCCACCCACCTCAGCCTCCCAAAGTGCTAGGATTACAGGCGTGAGCCGCCACACCAGGCCTCCTTTTATATTCTTAATACAAAGGCAACCAATGTCAAAATATTGGCAGATTTTCTTCTGTCCTTTTTCCTAAATAGCATTGTTTTCAATATTGAAGGTATTATTTCCAGCATATACAACTTTATGTCTTATTTTAAAAAAAATTTTCACATAATACCATAAGCATCTTCCCATAAATGTCAGCAAAAACTCCTGGTAATCATTTTCAACAACTGCATTATATTTTATCCAATGAATACACCATGCTTTATTTAATCATTCCTCTAATGTGAGACAAATATAAGTTGTTTATAACTTTTTACTATCCTAAAAAATGCTATGATGATATTTGCCTGCAAATTATGGAGTAATTGTATTCTTCTTCTTTTTTTCTAATTAAAAAAAAAATAAATAAAGACGGGGTTTCACCATGTTGGTCAGGCTGGTCTTGGACTCCTGACCTCAGGTGATCTGCCCACCTTGGCCTCCAAAGTGCTTGGATTACAGGCATGAGCCACCATGCCCAGCCGGAGTAATTGTATTCTACTTCCCTAAGATACATTCCTAAAAGGGAAATCACTGGAATAAAAAAATATAAAGCATATAGGCAATAATCTCAATTTTGAACCAAGGTATCTCCTTTGTCTACGTGTCTAAGCACATGCAGAAATCCTACATGTAGGGGAGCCCAAATTAGTCATACAGCCCCACTCCCTAGCAAGGCAAGATACCTCAATAGCCCTTTGTTTCCATGGTATCCTAAGTGCATCACTGAAAGTGGAAGTAGGGTAAGATTTAACAGGTCACGTAGGCCCTGTTTCCTATAAGCAGGATGTCCTCCAGAGCTTTTCAGATTGCACACTGAACGTGTTAAAAAGGGGAAGAGATTTATAGAGCCAAATAATTTATCATCATTGACAGTAATGTCTTGTCACAATAATGTCCTATCAGATTTTGTACTGACAAAGATTTATGAATCTATCAATGTGAACATTTTCCCTCCTCAAAGGAAGTATGACTGAGGTTATTGAATTACCTTGCTAGTGACCACAATCTAGAACATCAGTTTCTCTTCAGTTTCTTTAGCTTCAGCCCAGTGATCTTTCATTTGACAAGTACCCACAAATTATACTCATTCCTGGCTAGAAAGGGCTCCCAGGAGCCTTGGTGTATGGGGGCATATTTTGGGACCTAAATAGGAAACTAGGTCTAGAATTGGTAGTTTCCCCAGTCCTCAATAGCATAACAAGACAGAAAAGTCTTATCCAAAGGGAATGCTTTAAGAAATAGTGGGCTGGGCGCGGTGGCTCATGCCTGTAATCCCAGCACTTTAGGAGGCCAAGGTGAACAGATCATGAGGTCAGGAGGTTGAGACCATCCTGGCTAACATGGTGAAACCCTGTCTCTACTAAAAATACAAAAAATTAGCCAGGCGTGGTGGCACATGTCTATAGTCTCAGCTACTCAGGAGGCTGAGGCAGGAGAATTGCTTGAACCTGGGAGGTGGAGGTTGCAGTGAGCCAAGATCTTAATACAAAGGCAACCACTATAAAGTGAGCCACTGCACTCCAGCCTGAGCGACAGAACACGACTCTGTCTCAAAAAAAAAAAAAGAAAGAAAGAAAAGAAAGAAAAGGAAGAAAAGGAAAGAAAGAAAAAGAGAGAGAGAGAAAGAAAGAAAGGAAAGAAAGAAGGAAAGAAAGAAACAAACAATGCAGGAAATTTCCAACTATCAAGAATCAAGAGCTATAAAAATGCAAAAACTGCTACAATTCCTCATGTGACTTAATAAACTCCTTTTACTCCATTGCTTTTACCTCTCTATCAGATTCTTAATGTCTTTAGCCTTCAAATAATATTTGTTTGATTAAAAACTGCCTGAGGCAAAGATTTTTAGGTATGGAGTTAAAATTCTTTCTGAAGCAACATTTTCTTTTTTTTTCTTTTTTTCTTTTTTCTTTTTTTGCCCGCTGTGATCCCTGCACCCAGGAAGGTCTGCAGACAGCCCCGCAATATTTTCAAAAATTTAAAAATTGTTCTGGCCAGAGAGTGACGATAGAAGGATGTGAAGTATGAAGAGTGGCCATTGAGATGTGCTCTTAGGTATCCAAAATTGAAACATTTCAATCCATTCTCTAACTTTTCTTATCACTATGCCTATTAAAGGTAGCAGCTATAGCCCTGGGACGCATCTGAGCTAAGTAACTGTGGTTACCAAATGCTGCAACTTCAATAATATTTAACAGAGAGACGCTTATTGATATGTCATGGCCAGATACAGTTTTGTTTCAAGGTTCACTTATAAATATTTTTGAAATTTAATGCCTGCAATAGTTTGGATATGGGTTATTTGTCCCCACCAAAACTGATGTTGAAATGTGATCCTCAATGTAGCATTGTTAAAAGGCGAGGCCTGGTGGGAGGGGTTTGGGTCATGGGGGTGAAATCCTCATAAATGGCTTGGTGCCATTCTTGCAGCAGTGAGTTCTCCTTCTGAGAACTTAGTTCCCAAAAGAGTGAGCTCTTAGAAACAGAGGTTCTTCCTCCTGTTTGGTCCTCCCTCTTGCCTGTGTCTGTTCCCCTTTGATCTTCTCTGCCATTTATGATGTAGCACAGAAGCCTCTGCCAGAAGCCTGGGCCATGTCCTTGAACTTTCCAGGCTGCTAACAGTAAACAAAATAAACCTCTTTTCTTTATAAGGTACCAGCCTCAGGTACTCTGTTTCAGCAACACAAAATGGCAAAGACAATGCCCCAATACAATGAACTCTGTGAGGTGGCAAATGAAAAAGCCCAAGCAAACGTGTCAATATGTTAGGTGACGTAGAGTATGCCAATGAATGTTTTTCTGGTTGTTTTAGAATTGTCTAAAACAGAAATAGCATAATAGTTAAACTGGGGGAAATTTCCAATATAAAAATCACCATTTTATGGTGGCCCTAAATACTTACCCTTTCCTGGGACGTTTGATAGCGAAGGTGAAGGGCTGTGGGGTCCCAATCCACAGCAATATAGGCATTTCCAATGAAAGCTCTGTCTTCCCCACAATCAATTTTACAGCCTCTGCAAAATCTAAAAAGGGAGAAAAGATCCACAGAGGAAGAAATAATTATAAAGGAATCTAAATTTTTTAAATAAAAAATATTCTCCCTTCCTACTTTTCTATTTTCCTCCTGGGCCTCACAATTTGTCGTGGGTTTCTAACTTCAGACTCTGATAAATGTAGGGATACTTATTAATAGTTATTATCATTTCAGGGAATCATGCTTTCACTTTTCAATTCTTTAGTTTTGCAAAGTACTTGATAACCGTCTGTTAATACACAGGAAGATGTGAGCTTTATGGCAAATAAATGACATGGGAATTGGCTATCTGAAATACTACAGCACTCAAGACACTCCAAATTCAGTTATTTAATGCTCTGAGGTAAGACAATTTATCTGGTATAAAACCTAGCTCCTTATTTACAAAATGGCACATTAAATAAATGCATTAAAAAGTTTATAGAGACTGGGCATGGTGGCTCATGCTTATAAACCCAGCACTTTGGGGGGCCGAGGCAGGTGGATCACCAGAGGTCAGGAGTTCGAGACCAGCCTGACCAACATGGTGAAACCTGTCTCCACTAAAAATACAAAAATTAGCTGGACATGGTGGCAGGAACCTGCAATCCCAGCTACTTGGGAGGCTGAGGCAGGAGTATCGCTTGAACCTGGGAGGCGGAGGTTGCAGTGAGTTGAGATCATACCATTGCACTCCAGCCTGGGTGACAGAGTGAGAATCTGTCTCCAAAAAAAAAAAAGTTTATAGAGTTGCAAGGGTGGGTGGGAGATGAGGTAGGGGAGGAGGATATAATAAAGTCATGGTTCTAATGCCTATTTTAGACTCAGTTTGCTAAATCCATTGCAGTTCTCTAAAGGTGGACTTTAGTATTATCAGGCAATTTCCCTGCTATAACAGCAATGACCAATCAATCTCCATAACTCTTTAAAAACCAAGAACAGACTTCCAGCAAGGTCCAGTAAAGATTATATTCTATTGTGCTCAGAACTGGCAAACTTATTTATATTTAAGGAGAGGCTTGGCACAAGAGAGGAGTGGCTTATGCCTATAATCCCAGCACTTTGAGAGACTGAGGCAGGTGGATCACCTGAGGTCAGGGATTCAAGACCAGCCTAGCCAACATGGCAAAACCCATTTCTTCTAAAAATACAAAAATTAGCTGGGTCAGTGGTATGTGCCCATAGTCCCAGCTACTCAGGAGGCTGAGGCAGGAGAATTGCTTGAACCTGGGAGGCAGAGGTTGCAGTGAGCCAAGATGGTGCCACTGCACCCGAACCTGGGCAACAGAGCAAGACTCCATCTCAAAAAAAGAGAGAGGACAGGAGAAGTTATAGAATAATAAATGTTTATCACAAGCTATGCATTTAGTATGGACTGTAGAGTTTACAAAACCAGCTAAGTCTCAAAAGTAAAACTTAGCTATTAATCTCAAAGGGAAGTAAAAGTGAACTTTTTTTTTTTTTTTAGATAGAGTTTCGTTCTTGTTACCCAGGCTGTAGTGCAGTGGCGTGACCTCAGCTCATTGCAACAATTGCCTCCTGGGTTCAAGTGATTCTCCTGCCTCAGCCTCCCAAGTAGCTGAGATTACAGGTATGCATTACCACGCCTAGCTAATTTTTATGTTTTTAATAGAGACTAACAGGGTTTCACCATGGTCTCAAACTCCTGACCTCAGGTGATCCACCCACCTCCACCTCCCAAAGTGCTGGGATTATAGGCGTGAGCCACCTTGCCCAGCCACAATTCTTAAGTTTAAGTTTCTCATTATTCACATTATTTACTTCTCAAAACTGAAAATCTTATGAAAATGGTATAATATCTAAAGCTGAAATTCTACTAAAATTCTTTTGTAGGTCACTTTACCTATACCATGGGCACCAAGCACAGGAGTTCCCATCTTTCTGCACGACTCGTAGAGTAAATGGATACTGATAGCCCATACTGTCATCACTGAAACAGAAGAGAAGATAAAGAGTTTAAGAAGCATTTTTGGTTCGAGGTCCAGCTCCTTTTCATCTTCTCTTGAAGTAATCCCAGGAAGGGGCATTTGCCACAGCAGTATGCTCATGTTGACAGCTCAGTGCTACTTGCCCTAATCCATTAGCCGCAGCCCTGTACCAAACACACTCTGGCTTTCCATACAGAAGGGTAGACACATGACTGCCAGATGTCTCCAAGGGAGTCCATGTGGCCCACGGAAATTTAACAAGATAAGTTAATCATGAAATCAAATACCAATTATCCTTCAGCCCTAATTCTATCAGAGGATTTAATTCACATTAAACTAAAATAATTAGATCTTTCCATGACAAGAACACTGACACATTGCAGAAAGCTGTATATTTAGAAGTCTTCTTTAATCAGAATCACTGATATGGTTCATGCCAAGTACTGCCTTAACTACTCAGAGTTATAAGCTACATACCATTCATTTCTGGAGTAACTTCTTTTAACTGCCAATGATTATGTCAAGATGGCCCTGTGAGTTTTCCAACTTTTTAAAAAAATTTACTTATCTTTGCCCTAACAAGAAGCAATGCAATAATTTATACATATTATCAAAATGTAAGTTGTATACCTTAGGTGTATATACAATTCCAACTTGTCAATTATAGTCAATAAAACTGGAGGTAGGGGAGAAAGAAGCCATTCAAGGAAATAACATAGGAGTGGCATATTTTACAGCTCATCTGGAAACTGATAGTGGTTATTACATGGGCTACTAAAGGTACTGAAACCATGATAAAGAGACACTGTTAAAAAAAAAAAAAAAAGAGAGACACTGTAAGGGCAAAAGTTAGAATCACGCCTGGCACAGGAGTTCCCATCTTTCTGCAAAACTCATCCAGGGAATGAATACCAATAGCCTGTACTGTCCAAATCAGGCCAGCAACAAGTGAGAAATCAAAAAAGATAAAGGGATAAAACAATCAAGAGCACTCTCATAGAAAGCTGTGCAGCACTTCTCTTCTGAAAATTTCTTTTACCTTTTTGCTCTAACTGAGTGAAGCCTGGCTTTCTTGAGAATCTTTCTTCCCCTGCAGACTTTTTCTATTTTTTTTTTTTTTTTTTTGAGACGGTATCACTCTGTCGCCCAGGCTGGAGTGCAATGGCACAATAATGGCTCTTAACGGCTTCCACCTTCCTGGGCTCAGGTGATCCTCCCACCTCAGCCTCCCAAGTAGCTAGGATTACAGGCACGCACCACCATACCTGGCTAATTTTTACTTTTTTTTTTTTTTTTTTTTTTTTTTGTGAAGACAGCGTTTTGCCATGTTCTCCAGGCTGGTCTTGAACTCCTAGCCTCAAGTGATCCTCCTGCCTCAGCCTCTTAAAGTGCTGGGATTATAGGCATGAGCCACCACACCCTACCCCTTGCACTTTTTATTCTCATACATTACAGAACCTGGAGGTAAAACAGATCTCTTCCCTACACCTATGCCGTACAGGATTTCGTCTTCTTTCCTTTTCTAAAACATTTCAGCTTCTTGTAGCATGTGCTACTGAATTATGCCACCTGCTATTTCTCCTTGGAAGGTGCATTTCTCCTTTTTTTTTTTGAGATGGAGTCTCACACTGTCACCTGGGCTGGAGTGCAGTGGTGTGATCTCAGCTCATTGCAACCTCCACCTCCTGGGTTCAAGCACTTCTCCTGCCTTAGCCACTCAAGTAGCTGGGATTACAGGCATGTGCCATTATGTCCAGCTAATTTTTTTGTTTTGTATTTTCAGTAGAGATAGGGTTTCACCATGTTGGCCAGGCTGGTCTTGAACTCCTGACCTCGTGATTCACCCACCTCAGCCTCCCAAAGTGCTGGGATTATAGATGTGAGCATCCAGTTCACTGTTTTTCTCTCCACCACTTCTCTTGTTACTATTCTTGGTAACTGATGACATCAACATCAATGCAATTAATCCAACAATAGCTTGATCTTCTCTCTTCCAACAATAACTTCCTCTACCCCATATGAGAAAACCTCTCCAACTGTCATATTCTAGACCTTGTGAATACAAACTTTTCTACCTCCAAAATCTTAATTCCAAGTATCCTACTTTGCAACCACCACCTCCTATCTTGCTGGATCACTTACTTATTCAAATATCCCTATTCTAATGATTCTTTGACCCAAGAGAAACCTCCAATTGCTGCCCTAAAATCCTCACTTGCCTCTTTACCCACTGTCCCTAAAAATAATCACTCTTCTACACAGACCCTTAATTCCAGGATTTTGCCCATTTATTCTAAAATCTCAAATTTATTGACATAAACACACAAAAAGTCAAGATCTACACAATGAACTCTCATGTATTCATTACCCAACTATAATAATCATCCACTCCTGGCCACTCTTATTTCATCCATAATTTTATCATGCCCTACTAGAATCAGGTCAGAGCTACCATGCCTGGCTATCTTTTTTAATGTCCGAAGGACCATTCTCTCTTTAACCCACTCCAATCTCTACTCCTTTATCCATACTAAAAAGCTTTCACAAAGATCACCAAAGACCATTTTATCAAATCCAGTGGGCAATTCCCAGTCCTCTGTAGCATCTGAAACAACTATCACTCCTTTCTTGAAATAATTCCTTCACTTAACTCCTGGTTTTCTTACATTACTGCCTGCTCCTTCTCAATCTCTTTCTCTCTCTCTTTTTTTTGAGACAGAGTCTTGCTCTGTTGCCCAGGCTGGAGTGCAGTGATGTGATCTTAGCTCACTGTAACCTCCACCTCCAAGGTTTAAGCGATTCTCGTGCTTCAGCCACCCAAGTAGCTGGAATTACAGGCACGTGCCACCATGTTTTGGTAATTTTTGTATGTTTAGTAGAGACGAGGTTTCGCCATGTTGGCCAGGTTGGTCTTGAACTTCTGGCCTCAAGTGATCTTCCCACTTCGGCCTCCAAAGTGCTGGGATTATAGGCATGAGCCACCACACCCAGCCTCAATCTCTCTTGATGCTTCTTTTTCCCTTTTCAATCTCTAAATGTTGGAATGCATTACAAACTAAATTCAGAGTACATGTATAGATCATGGGAATCTTCTCTATTTAACTCTCACTCTTTAAATGTTAATCATCTGGTCTCAGGGCTTTAAATACCACTATTTGTTGATGACATCTATATTTGTATCTCCAGCAATGGACATTCGAGTGAATTTCCCACTTGAATATATAATAGACATCTTGAATTTAACTTCCTGTAATTTCTTACCAAAACCTTCTCCTTCTTCAGTTTTCCTTTTTCCATTAAATGGTACCACCATTCACAAACAATTGTTCAGGGTAAAAAGCCAGCCTGGATTCCTCTTTCTCTATATTCCACATCCAATTCATTAGCAAGTCCTGGAAAAAGCCCTCATCTAGAAGTCCTTTAATTCAATCATTTCACTTAAAAATTAATCTTGTCCAACTTTCATCTTTACTAAACACAACACTCATCAACTAAACTGCTTATTTATTATTTGCAGTTTTCCTTTAATACTTATTTAAATCTTAAAATATTTTAGACCTGGTGCAGTGGCTCATATCTATAATCCCAGCACTTTGGGAGGCTGAGATGGGAGGATCACGAGGTCAGGAGACGGAGATCATCCTGGCCAACATGGTGAAACCCTGTCTCTACTAGAAATACAAAAATTAGCCGAGTGTGGTGGCATGTGCCTGTAATCCCAGCTACTTGGGAGGCTGAGGCACAAGAATTGCTTGAACCCAGGAGGCGGAGGTTGCAGTGAGCCGAGATCATGCCACTGCACTCCAGCCTGGCAACTAAGCGAGATTCTGTCTCAAAAAAAACAAACAACAAAATAAAACTTTATTAAATAATTATTTATTTAAATAACTTATTTTGGCCAGGTGTGGTGGCTCATGCCTGTAATCCCAGTACTTTGGGAGGCTTAGGCAGGCAGATCACTTGAGATCAGGAGTTCGAGACCAGCCTGGTCAACATGGTAAAACCCTGTCTCTACTAAAATTACAAAAATTAGCCAGGCATGGTGGCAGGCACCTATAATCCCAGCTACTTGGGAAGCTGAGGCAGGAGAATCGCTTGAACCCAGGAGGTGGAGGTTGCAGTGAGTCAAGATGGCACCATTGCACTCTAGCCTGGACAACAAGAGCAAAACTCCGTCTCAAAAAACAAAGAAAATGATCTACAATTTGATTGAGATAAAAATAAGACATCACAATCCCAAAAATTATTTAAAGCAAATGCATTTACTAATCAAATAGAATAGTGGTAGGAGAAAGGGAAAGAAAACAGAAAATGTTTATTATTTTTATCTAGATTTATAAAATTACTACACGTTAAAATAACATGGTATGGGGAAAAAACAAACAAAAAAAGAAAAAGCCTCCCAAATCATGAGACTTTTCAGAGTTCATGTATAGATAGATATACAGTCACTCTCATTCTGAATTTCAGAGGACTGAGATTATACAAATTTCCTGGTGAATTAATACTCTCTACTTTTGCAAAGATATTACTTGAAGCATTAGCAGGATGAATTCAGATAAGAGATTAGAGAATGGAAGAATTATTAGACATGAGAATGTCTGACAAAAGGAAGCTGTGTAGTCTCTCCTACTCCAAATATCAAACCAAATGGTTGAATTGTATGCTTTCTGAGTGGTTCTCCATGAGTGATTAACTTGACATAGGATGAGTCCTATCAATCACACAGAAATTATTTTTCTAGAGTTTGGAAACCACAATTAGATGGATCCCCTGAACTCACCAATCCTGGGCATGATTACTAGCTTCCTGAGGTGGGAGTGGGCTGGCTAACCGGGACACTTGAATCCAAACCGCATCATATAGGTCTTTCTTCCGGGTATGCACAGTACATGGAACAATCAATGGCATTCCAAAGAGGCTGGGGCGATTCTTCTGAGATGACAGGAAATACAGTTCTGTCCTCATCTATATGTACAAACAAGAGAAGAGAGAGTTGAGAAGACAGGCCTCTGATTCCTACCTTTTGTTCTTCTAGCCCTGCCAATAATAGGTATTATCACCATTTTCAATTTAGTCAGTCACATTCTTCTCTATATTTATAAAACCACCTTTATTGACACAAAGAGAATGGTTACAGTAGAGTCATTAAAAGGGCTGGGGTATTGCCAATTTTAGAGTTGTTGCCTATTCTATCAAACTTGGGTTTCAGCAATTAATATTTTCAAACCACAGTTTTCTCGATAAACATTTCTCACAAATACTGAATCATATGTAAAAACTGGTAATAGTTTCATAGCTCAAGGCTTTGAAACAATTAAGACTCCTTCTTTCACCAGAAAATATGCTAGTAACCAGGTGTGATGGCTCATGCCTGTAATCCCACCACTTTGGGAGGCTGAGGCAGGAGGAGGAGTTTGAGATCAGGAGTTTGAGATCAGCCTGGGCAATGAAGGGAGACCCCATCTCAATCAATCAATCAATCAATCAATAAAATTAGCCAAGCATGGTGGCATGCATCTGTAGTCCCAACTATTCAGGATGCTGAGGTGGGAGGATTGCTTGAATCTGGCAAGTTGAGGGTACAGTGAGCTGTGACTACATCACTGCACTCCAGCCTGGAAGATAGAGTGAGACCCTTTCTCAAAAAAGAAAAACAAATGAAAAGATGACAGTTAAAAAAAAAACAACTCTCTCAACTATAGTTTTCCAGGGATAAGCTGTTGATAGTGGTTGTTGGAGCAGCAATTCCCAAAGTTTTGGAGACTTGTGAAACCAAGTAATTCAGTTTTCTAACAAGCATATCCACCTTCCTAAAATCAGTTAAGTGACTTTAATCTTTTTTTTTTTTTTTTGAATACAGCATAGGATAAAAGTGAGGTAAAAATTTTAAAAATTTGCCTTGAGTATGTTGAAGAGATTTTAATGATATTCCGTAATATAGAGCTACTGCACAGAATTATCCTGAAAATGGCTGCTTAATAAACATTTAGTATAATGGAATGGTTGGTGGGAATTCAAGGTTACTCAAAGCTGCTGAACCTTTGAACATTTAATTCCCTAAGAAGTTTGGTGTTTATCGAGTAGTTAGAAAAGCTAAATCAGCAATTTATCAAGTCACTAGGGATTAAGCATTTTAAGTATCATATCTCTGTGAAATAAATCTTGATGATATCCTCATACCTTATTCTTC
The DNA here is from genome assembly GCA_963573385.1 of Cacajao melanocephalus. Taxonomy (NCBI): domain Eukaryota; kingdom Metazoa; phylum Chordata; class Mammalia; order Primates; family Pitheciidae; genus Cacajao; species Cacajao melanocephalus. The sequence goes on from CAUYLG010046280.1 coordinate 75,072, forward strand.
TTCAAAAGTATCTTGGTTATTTTTTATGCTTTGTATGTCCACATATGAGAATCAACTTATCAAGTCACATACCACACACATACCAATACACTTAGACTTTGCATTTTTATTGGGATTGTGCATTAAATCATCTGTAGATTAGATTGTAGAGAACTGATATCTTAAAATATTGAGTCTTCTAATCCATGAACATGGCTTATTCCTTCTAATATTTTAAGTCTTCTTTAATATCTATCAATATTTTACCTTCTATATAGATGTCTTGTGTGTCATTTTTAAAGTTTATTCCTAGGTACTTAATTTTTTTCTTAGCATTATTTTTTTTGCTACTATGATAAATAATACCTGTAGTGAGTTGAATGATGGCCCCTAAAACAGTATATCCATGTTCTAACCCCCGGAACTGGTAAATGTGACCTGATTTGGTAAAAAGATGTTTGCAGATATAATTAAGTTGAGGATGTGAAGATGACATCATCCTGGATTATCTGAGTGGGCCCTAAATTGAATGATAAGTGTCCATATCAGAGAAAGGCAGAGAGAAGGAGAAGGACAAGTGAAGAGGCAGGGATTGCAGTTATGTGGTCAAAAGTCAAAGAATGCCTGCAGCCACCAGAGGTTAGAAGAGACAAGAAAGCATTCTCTCCTAGAACCTTTGAAGAAGTCCCCACCCTACTGAAACCTTGGTTTCAGACTTCTGGCCTCCAGACTGTAAAATAATACATTTCTGTTGTTTAAAGCCATCAAATTTATGGTAATTTGTTATAGCAGTCCTAAGAAACTGATACGGTGCCGTTTTTACAATTTCATTTTCTCTTGTTGCAGCTATACAATTAATTTACCTACTTTTTTTATTATATTGACTTTGCATCCTTATAAAGCTCAGTTCATCTGCTCTTTACATGAGAACAGAATACCTTATCCAATAAATAAAATAAGATGGGAATAAAAAATAAAAATAGAGTGAATTTTTGAATAGAGTAGGGGTAACTGATGGATCTTAGAAATGATCTAGAAGCCCTGCTTTCCTTTACTTTATAAAATTAGGACACCAAAGTCAAAAGAGCTTAATTAGCTATCCAGTGGCAGCATTACAACTAAAACAAAGGTTGCTAAATTCCTAGTTCAGTGCTCTTTCTACTCTACCAAGTTGTCACTATAGCTGATAACTACCTCCTGAAGAATTATCCACTGACCACAGTTTTCAAACCTTCCTTTTTCTTTTTTATCAAAGAGTCAACCTTTAAGGCAGTAGTTATATATTAGTCTATCTAGAGAGGAATTATGCACAACTTGGTTTTGCCCAAGAACATTCTTATGTCCGCTAAGAAAAAAACAAACAAAAAACTTTTCCAAAGCCATCTGCATTTATGTGGCAGTGAAGATGTACATAAACACATAGGAGACACAAATATAGTGTTTATGTGTGTTGGATTTTGTTTTTGTTTCTTTTTTTTTTAGAGACAAGGTCTCACTTATTGCTCAGGTTGGAGTGCAGTTGTTATTCACAGGTGTGAACATCATAGCATATTATAGTTTCAAAATCCTGTCCTCAAGGGATCCTCCTGAACATGTCTGGCTTAGGAGATTTTTTTTTTTTTTTTTTTTTTAAAAGACAGAGTCTTGCCTTATCAGCCAGGCTGGACTGCAGTGGTGCAATCTTGGATAACTGCAACCTCTGCCTCCCGGGTTAAAGTGATTCCCCTGCCTCAGCCTCCCAAGTAGCTGGAACTATAGGTACACGCCACCACACCCAGCTAATTTTTGCATGTTTAATAGAGACGGGCTTTCACCATGTTGGCCAGGCTGGTCCCAGACTTCTGACCTCAGGTGATCCATCGCACTTGGCCATTTTTTTTTTTTGAGACAGGGTCTTGCCCAGACTGAAATGCAGTCAGTGTTGCAAGCATGGCTCACTGCAGCTTTGACCTCCTAGGCTCAAGTGATCCTCCTTGCCTCAGCCTCCAGAGTAATTGAGACTACAGGCACACACCATCATGCCTACTTAGTTTAAAACATATATATATATATATATATTTGGTAGAGATGAGGTCTCACTATGTTGCCCAGGCTCTCCCTGAACTTGGGAGCTCAGGTGATCCTCCTGCCTCAGTCCCTTGAAGTGCTGGGATTACCGGTGTGAGCCGCTGTATCCAGCCATGAGACACAAATTTTTAAAGTAAGTAGTCCTCAGATGTACTGACTATCCTGTGGCCTCTTAATATACGGATGAGGAATGTCATTTCATACATTAGCCATCATGTGTAATACTAAATCCTGGCTCTGATCACTTATATTAGCATATATAATACATTGAAAATGCATTCATAGGAATAGATTTTGAGGACAGGAAGAAAAATAAAAAAATAAAATTTGTAAAATTATTAAATTTTTAAAAATTAAGGAAAAAAGAAAATGCATTCGATGATGTCACAAAGACAGAAAATGGCGATTTCACAAATGACACTAGCAAGACCAGCAGTAAGTTGCCTAACATTTAACTAACCATTTTTCGGTGGACTGCAATGATGTAACCTGTAAAGGGGCTGTCAGGAAGAGATGGCATATGACCATTAACCATCCCATTTGTGAAGTTCTTCTCAGTTCCACATGGCACAACAGTGTTTGGCATTCCGTTGGGGATGAATAGTGGTCGGGGCAGGTCCCCGTTGGTAGTTAGGGTGAACATTCCATTTGTAGATGGCGAAGAAGAGAAATCTACAAATTCAAAGATAAGTACAGCATTATAAGCTTGTGGTGCTTTCATCTTTGCTCTTAAGTATTCTGAGAACCAATGACAGTGTAGTCTCTTAACCCAGGGCAGGAAGAAATTATAATACAAATAATTCTAGATTTATTGGAAGATTTTAATTTCCAATTTAACTTCCTTACTTTTGACTAAATGGAAAGAGTAACTGCTGGAAACTATTAAGCAGAATTTTTGCAGAAACCTGTATCAGCACCATGTTGTAGCACACAAACAGTTCTACCATTTGTTTTCTTTTCCTTCTCTTTGCCTCTAAAGACACTGTCCAATATAGTAACCTCTAGCCAGATGCTGCATTTAAAATTTAAATTAGGCTGGATGCAGCAGCTCACATTTGTAATCCTAGCACTTTGGGAGGCTGAGGCAGGCAGATCCCTTGAGCCCAGGAGCAAGAGACCAGCCTGGGCAACATGGTGAAAACTCATCTTTACAAAAGATACAAAAATTAGCTGGGCATGGTGGTGCATGTCTGTAGTCCCAGCTACTTGGGAGGCTGAGATGGGAGGATTACTTCAGCCCACGAGGCAGAGGCTGCAATGAGGCAAGATGATGCCACTGCACTCCAGGTTGGGTGACAGAGTGAGACCCTTTCTCAAAATAAATAAATAAAATAAAATAAAAATGCATCCTCTCAGTTTCATTAGCCACATCTCAAATGTTTAACAGTTCACGTGACTGGTGGATACTGTATTGGATGGCAAAGTTCACAGAAGTTTCCATCACTGCAGAGTTCTATTGGACAGTGATACTCTAATCTAAAACCAACATTAAATCATCCACCAACTTACTGTCAGGACTATCTACCTACCACATGCCAATGAGGGGAGCCTCATAAAGCCCTTTATGGTTGGGGAATTAGCCTAATTAACCTAATTGTAAGCAACATAAAGAATAGACAAAGCATACTAGTGGCTAAAAGGACTCAGTAAGTGACCACATTAAATTACATAGAATATTGGATTTCTTTCTGGGTATATCTATTGTTTATATTTTACGGTAGTATGTTCCTTTCACACTAGCTGTTGCCATGTTAGTATTAGACAAGAGTTTAAAGAGATCTGAATTCCAAGGGTATATTAGCTAATAATTATCTATCTAACTGAAGTCACTTGGGTTCTTTAAATTTTAGGTTTCTCATCTAAAAAATACGGAATAATCAGTAAGGTTTCCCTTGGGTTTCAAAATTCTTCTGCTATAATATTCTCAGCATGAACAAATATAGAAAAGATGACAACTCTTAGACAAATATTTAAAGGTACAATCACGAGAAGGAGTTCTAGTTCTATCTTACCTGTGTGTGTTGGACTAGAAGCTGAAACTGGAGACGCAGGGACAGGAATTTCAAATGCACACAAAAATCCACTCACTGAGAGTCGCACTTTTTGGTTGTCCTGAGGAAAGTTCTACAGAAACAGCAGCAAGATGAGAAGGGGAGATGTTTCAGATAAAATGGAAAAGTTATCTCTCTAATGTATTTCAAAGAATGTCTTAGATGCTTTGATCCATAAACCAACAAGAAGACTGAATATGTTTTCAAATACATAAAGGATGAATGCTTGATAAAAATAACTGGAAACTAACCTCAATGTCAAACTATTAACTCTTTACACACGAAGAAGTGTGTTGTAAATGACCAGCTTCTTAAGTTTTGGCCTTCCTTTCAAGCATCTAAATTCCAACCCTCAGAGAGACCTCATTTTTGCATTTCATATTAAGAAAATGTCAATGAGGTGGGAGTGTGTTCAGAAGTCCCAAAGATGAATATAAATAATACCAGTTGCAGAAGCTTAGAGCAGGCAATATATTTATTAGATTATTTGTTTCCCCAGCTGGTATGTAGAAAGACATGATTGGTGTTAATTTGTCTCTAATCTTTTAATTTCTTAGTGTGTTAAAAGACCAAGTATATATATTCATAAATACTAAAAACACACATTCATAAATATATAAAATACAGGTTTTTTGTTCAGATTTTATGTTTTATTATCTCTCTTGGTCACTTAACAACTGATCATAATAATTGAGAAAACTGTCATCTTTGAAGGATAGAATCAAAAGTTTCTTAGAAAGATTAGTTAATACTACCTTTATGTTGGAACCATGTACTTCTGCTAGAAGGATTTGTTCTGAATTAAGTCCACAGAGATCGCTCAGCTGTTTTTTTAAACCTGTGTACTTTTCATCCATATTCAGTCTTAGTCCATACCGTACAGGAGTAGTACCATCTAACTTAATTACTAGTAAAGAGAAAAGATCTTTTATTACTAAAATGCAGGTTTCATTGAAAGTCTTACATGCTGTGTACAGATATATCTGACCTGTAAATATAATTGCAAATATTTCAGCCTAGAATTTTTATTTTATGTGTAAACACTAAAACAGATGGTACATAGCGATAATATTGAGTGAAATCAGTATTTTTTTGGTGTTCATCTGACATAAAAGTATGAGTGGCTTTGCAGGGTTTAAGAGTGTTTCTGGCATATTTGAAACAAACAAACAAAAAAAATGTCACAATCTAAATCTTCCAAACCTCAAGTCATGCCTAAAATTAGGTTGCTTGATTATAATATGCTGACTACCTACCAGTCTTCATTTGTAAACAAATAACTATGCTTACAAACTCAGGCTATTTAAATAAAGTAAATTTAATGGAGTCAAGTAATTTTTCAGAACTTTGTGACCTACCTGTTATTTCTAAGTGCATATAACTGTCCATTGGTAGTGGCAAAGACAAAAAATTGAAAGGGTCAAATCGGACACTTATATGACCACATGTCTTGCATTTGACTTGAGATCTTAGCTGCCCATGGAACAAATCCACTACAATTGATCTATTTCTTCTTAGATGGTTGTCCCAGGCCTAGCAAAAAAAAGATTAGAGAATTTTCTCTCAAAATTCAAAAGAGAAGCATTTCTATATAAATTCAAAGAAACTGGTTAAATATATTGGATTTAAACGTCAAGAATATAATCCTATTCTTTATTTAACATAAAATATTAAATTGAGATGGAAAATCCCATTTTTCATCTGTTCTTATCATGGTAACAATGGTAAATATTAAAATTCTTTGTCCATTAAAAAGTACAAAGCATGCCTATATGTCATTGTATGCATTACTTTAGCAATAATAGGGACTCTTTTTTTTCCCAGATGGAGTTTTGCTCTTATTGTCCAGGCTGGAGTGCAATGGCACGATCTCAGCTCACTGCAACCTCCACCTCCCCGATTCAAGCGATTATCTCGCCTTAGCTTCCCAAGTAGCTGGAATTACAGGTGCCCGCCACCATGCCCAGCTAATTTTTGTATTTTTAGTAGAGACAGGGTTTCACCATGTTGGCCAGTCTGGTCTCCAACTCCTGACCTCAGGTGATCCACCCACCTCGGCCTCCGAAAGTACTGGGATTACAGGTGTGAGCCACAGCACCTGGCTAGAGACTCTTTAAATTCGACTGGATAATTATTCCTACATCCAGTCCCATAAAGTTTACAATGTGAAATGGCAACAGTTTTCTATTTTCATCAAAGGTGCTTTTGTTTTGGTATCATTGCATAAGAATTAAGCATAGAAATAGAAATGCCTTATTTTCGCCAGAAAATTCTGATCTCAGAATAGTTTAGTTTGCACTTAAGTTGTGCTCCATGTATATGTGGCCAGAACATTTTGTCTACTGCTTACATTAGAAACTCAAAACTGACAAACCTCTGCAGCTACTTCCCAGTCTGGTCGGCCATCACTGTCCTTCAGTTCCACATATGGCTTTTCATGGACTCGGTTGAGATCTTCATGAAGACCATCCAAGAGAAAAGCCAGAAGTTCTTGGGAGTCTTGTTGCTGGAACCCATTAAACCTGGGAGCATATTTTGCTATGGTCCACTATAAATATAAGAGGAGTCACGGTCATTATTTCCTATCCATAAAATTTGGAATGAATATGTCCTATAATCCAATCAGAGGCATTATAAGAAAGTAAATAGTATAGTACTTAGTCTGCCTCCATTTCATCAAATATATTTTGGATAATCATGAAATCTTTGGAATCTTAATCTCAAATGACAAAAAAAAAAAGAAAGAAATATTTTGGCCAATACTGCGTCCTCAGTTTAGTATCATGTAAGCAAACCGTTCTTCAGGCACACAGATGTTATTTAAGACAGAAATATTAAAATGGCATTTGTTCACAGTGAAAGACATTCCGTTCTATAATGTTTTATACATTTTTATGTGCCTATAAAATATGTATATTTTGTAGGCACATAATACATAACATGCATAAAATGTGTATATAATACAGAACATATGTATAAAATAATATGTGCATATATTATTTTATACAATGTAATGTTGTCTTCAACAATTACATTTTCTGGTCTTATTGCATCCTAACTTTTGTTAACTGCATTACATTATAGAATTATTTAGAGGATTAAATGAGTTAATACATATAAATTAATTAGAATAGTGCCTGGCAAGAGATAAGTAGTCAAATGTGTAGCTATTACAGTTATTAATTTATAATCTAAAAAGCTTTTGCTTTGTACTTAAATAATGAATAATCCTAACTTCACTAAAATCTACTATATCTGATATTAATATAAAACCTGTATTCTGCATGAAAGTCAAGAATTAAAAAGTAAAAATAAAAAAAAGAAACTAAAAATAAATAAATAACTAAAAACAAAACCTGTATTCATTCGCCTCATTCGTTCATCCTGCTACTTTTTTTCTTTTCTCTTTTTTTTTTTTCTTGAGACAGTCTTACTCTGTTGCCTAGGCTGGAGTACAGTGGTACAATCTCGACTCACTGCAACCTCCGCCTCTCAGGTTCAAGCATTTCTTGTGCCTCAGCCTCCCAAGTAGCTGGAATTATGCACCACCATGCCAGCTATTTTTTTTTTTGGTTGTTTTTTTTAGTAGAGACAGGGTTTCGCCATTTTGCCCAGGCTCGTCTTGAACTCCTGGCCTCAAGTGATCCACCTGCCTCAGCCTCCTAAAATGCTGAGATTACAGGCATGAGCCCCTGCGCCCGGCCTACTTCTTTATATTCTACAGATAGAATTATCTTAGTTATGTTGAAAATCTACTGGGTATAATTAATAAGACTCCGAGGTCCACCTTGCAGTTAGAATACTCCTAATAGTGAAGTATTATCAAAAATGGTTTACTCTTCATATAAGATGTTTGGTAAATTAGTAAAATGAATGACATCCCGAATTTAGAGTGTGCCTTTGGTCTTTTTCCTACCCACTACACGTACAGTAGTATTTTGCATATATTTAAAAAGCAAAAGAATCTGGCATCTGGTTTATACCAAGTGAAGGATCCAAAAACATTTATTAAGCTAAAAGGCTAAACATAAAAGACAAGCAAAAGAAAAATGATTAAACAACTATTTAGGAATTAAATGCTTTTATATTATTTTAACCTGCTTACCCGAAGCTTTAATGGGGCAACATTCTTCTGAGTTCCACTCCAAAGTTCCTGTACTAAATCACCATAGCATTTAGCCATATGCCCCTTCATACCAATGGGATTTGTCCTAGAAGTTTGAGAGGAAAATTTGTTGCCAAAGATTCTCATAAATCACAGTCATGTGGGCACAAAAATGCATCTCACATCAAAATATCTTTTCTTTTTGAAACAAGAGATGTTATTCCTTGGCCTATTTCATATTAAATAGGGCAAATAAGATAAGATCTTTCTCCCCCAGGGTGAAGAAAAAGGAAATATAGGTGATACTGGGTTTATAACAAAGTCACAGGTTAAGAGGGCAATGACTCAAGAAAGATTACCTGTTGAGTTCATAAAGATGTCTCCCTGAGATAAAATACTGTGTCAGTGGCTGTGTGTTACTAACACACTGGATGCTTGAGTTCATGAAGCATGTGTTTCCCAGGTTGCTTAGACCTGTGGCTCCCTTTTCTGTGGGAACTGGAACAAACAATATGAGAACCAAAGCTTAGCTGTAGTAATATGCCATGGCACAAACAGTTACTTATATTCAATGAAATGATTTTTTTATAACTCTCATAATCAGCTAAATGGTGCTATTATTTCTCTAGCAGGTCTTTGAAATACTAGAGAAGGCTTTTCATGGAGTGTCTGGCAACAGTGATGATCCATGCTCATTTGTAACCCAGAAGCAGCAATTATTCTTTTTACTTGCTATGATTTTTCAAAATAATTCAAACAATTCTTCTAGTATGTCTTTTAAAACATATAAATTATTTAATCGCAGAGTTAGAAAGAAATTTAGAAAATAATTTGATGGTGAGTTTGCCAACATCAAATGCTGCTTCAGGAAAAAAGGAAAAGAAGGGGCCTAATCACTTTTGAACTAGAAAACCAAAAGTTGTTAGTAGTTTAATAGTTGAGAGAAGAAAAAATAAAAGAGTACATTTAAAATAATCTCTTTAAGAATAATACCCTGGAGACTTACCCTTGTGTCTATCTATTTTACTACTATTTGCTATAAAAGACATCTCCTCAGGCCAACTCATATCTTTGTTGCGAACTGGAAAGACAGATAGAAATGTGTTAATTTCTTATCTATCTAATTTATCCACTCAATTGTTTCTGTTTTACTATTTTTTAAAGACATCTTATTCCTAAATCAGAAGTTTAAAAAAAATCTAGTTAATTCTAGTTCATACGTTGCTTAATGACGGGTTGCATTCTGAGAAATGCATGAAATGCATCATTATGTGATTTTCTCTTTGTGTGGACATCACAGAGTGTACTTACACAAACCTAGGCTATATATGGTATAGGCTGTGGCTCCTTGGCTACAAACCTGTATAGCATGTTACTGTATTGAACACTGTAGACAACTGAAACACAATGGTAAGTATTTATGTATCTAAATATATTAGAACATAGAAAAAGTACAACTAAAAATACAATATTATAATCTTATGGGACCACTGCTGTATACACATCTTTTGTTGACTAAAACATCTTTATGTAGTGCATGCCTGTAATTGGCTCTAAAACCATTCCAATTCTTCATATTCAGGACTTTAAAGTCATTTGGTTTGAATAATCTATTCCCTCAATTACCTACTTGAAGTAAAATTATACTCAACCATCTACAGAAGTAAAGTTCAGAAACAATGGAATTTCTTATACTTAAAACATTAGAAATATTATAATTCTTTCTTAAATTGTAACAACTATCAGAGTAATTTATTCCTTTTTTGTTTTGAGACACAGTCTGGCTTTGTCGCCTAGGCTGGAGTGCAGTGACATGATCTTGGGTCACTGCAGCTTCCGTCTCCTGGGCTCGAGTGATTCTTGTGCCTCAGCCTCCCGAGTAGCTGGGACTGCAGGTGCACGCCACCACACCCAGCTAATTTTTGTATTTTTAAGTAGAGACGGGTTTCACCACGTTGACCAGGCTGATCTCAAACTCCTGACCTCAAGTGATCTACCCGCTTCAGCTTCCCAAAGTGCTAGGATTACAGGCATAAGCCACTGCGCCCGGCCTATTCATTTTAATACAAAAGCAGTTAGAAACATGGCCACAAAATTTGATGGGAAAAGACACAATTAAGAAGTTTTTAATGTCATGTGCATGTCAGTGTGTATATCAGTGGAATATACAAGTAGCTCTGTCAACGAGTAGCCAGTGTTGATGACTAATGAAAGCCTGTGCTGCTAACTATGAAGTTGTTCTCCTTTTTTTTGTTTAAGAGGGAGTCTCGTTCTGTCACCCAGGCTGGAGTGCAGTGGTGTGATCTTGGCTCACTGCAATCTCCACTCCCAGGTTCAAGCAATTCTTCTGCCTCAGCCTTCTGAGTAGCTGGGACTACAGGCGTGTGCCACCACACTAAGCTAATTTTTGTATTTTTAGTAGAGTCAGGGTTTCACCATATTGGCCAGGCTGGTCTCGAACTCCTGACCTTGTGATCCACCCACCTTGTCCTCCCAAAGTGCTGGGATTACAGGCATGAGCCACTGCGCTCGGCCCAGAAGTTGTTCTTACTCAAACTCAAAGCAGCAGCTTGAAAATTTTAAGAAACTGTAAATTTGCAAACAGAATTCACTTATTTTTATCTACTATTCCCATCCTTTGTCAATTATTAAAAACAGTATATTTTTCCTTTCAAGGAATCTAAATTGTATGGTAGGATTATATAAGAGTTCAAAGGGTTTTCTCTTTATTTTTTCCAAAGGGTTTCTTTACCATAAAAACATAATGATCAAATAATAGCTGTCTTGGGGAAAATTATAAAATCGGTTATTAGTGAGTAACTCTTTAAATTCTTCCCCCTGAAAATTTAATATAGATGCATGCCTCCATCTTGTACCTTCAATTACCAGGTGTTGTTCATCCTGGATTTTCAAATATTCCAATCTATGATCCTCATCATCCAGAAGAGTAAGGTAGTTCTATGTAAGGAGGAGGAAATGTTTTTGTTATTTGGTTAGTAAACGTGAAACAAATACAGAGATAAAAATAAGTGACAATAAAAAAAAACTTCTTTGTAGTTACATAACTTATATCACAGATATCTGGTCTACTATAGTTGTTCATAAATATTTATAATTTAGGTGGTATTATGAGAGAAAGACAATGTGTACTTAATAAGCATTATTTCTTTTTTAAAATTTCAATAGGTTTTTGGGGAACAAGTACTATTTGGTTACATGAATAAATTTTCTGCTTTGTTTTTTTTTTTTTTTTTTTAGATGGAGTCTGACTTTGTCACCCAGGCTGAAGTGAGGTGGCTCGATCTTGGTTCACTGCAACCTCCACCTCCAGGTTCAAGCAATTCTCCTAGTAGCTGGGACTACAGACACACACCACCATGCCCAGCTAATTTTTGCATTTTTAGTAGAGATGGAGTTTCACCATGTTGGCCAGGCTAGTCTTGAACTCCTGACCTCTAGTGATTCACCCACCTCGGTCTCCCAAAGTGTAGGGATTACAGGTGTGAGCCACTGTGCTTGGCCACACCATTACTTTATAATGTAACAGTAATCTTTGTAAGATGGTACTGTCCATGGTGATTAATTGCTATTATGGATCTCAGAGACAAATATTACAAGTATACATACAGTAATTTAAAAGATGAACTTTTCAGTGATATCCTAGACATGACTTTTAGCATAATTACTACAGGCGAAATCCCTATACTCATGAAATATAATTTAACACTTAGTCTTGTGTTCTCTTTGGGAGCATATGTACTAAAATTGGAACAACACAAAGAAGATTAACAAATTTCTTTTACTCTTTAAAATTAAAAAAATACCAACAATCAGGCTCTTCATGAGTCTGAGATGCTCTTACCTCACTGTTGTATAGCCACAGGCGCATATCTTCCTCTTTAATGCGCAGTCTTTGTGATAGATATTCGTGAATTTCCTTGATGGTCTGCATTCGACTAAAACAGCCTGTATAGGCTAATACCCGCTTTAAAGGTGCATTCGGAGAAGGTACATTTCCTATGGTTACAGCAATCACAGCAAGAAAAAAGGCAGATGTGAAAAAGAAGTGCCCCTCTCAGCAATGGGAACCATACTATTTTAGAAAATAATGATGAGAAATGAGAATTATAGGTGTAATAATTGTATAAATGAAGACTACCAAAAAGCTTCAAAATGCAGACAGGAGACCCAAGTTTGTTTGTTTTTTGAGACAGAGTCTCACTCTGTCGCTGGAGTGAGTGGCACAATTTCAGCTCACTGCAACTTCCACCTCCCAGGTGCAAGCGATTCTCCTGCCTCAGTCTCCTGAGTAGCTGGGATTACAGGCACATGCCACCAAACCCAGCTAATTTTTGTATTTTTAGTAGAGATGAGGTTTCACCATGTTGGTCAGGCTGGTCTCAAACTCCTGACCTCGTGATCTGCCCGCCTTGGCCTCCCAAAGTGCTGGGATTACAGGCGTAAGCCACTGTGCCTGGCCTTTTTTTTTTTTTTTTTTAAAATAGATGGAGTCTCATGCTGCCCAGGCTACAGTGTGGTGGTGTGATTTCAACTCACTGCAGCTTCCATCTCCAGGGTTCAAGCAATCCTCCCACCTCAGCCTCCTGAACAGCTGGTACTACAGGCGCATGCCACCACACCTGGCTAATTTTTGTATCGTTTTAGGTGGAGACAGGGTCTCTGCCATGTTGCCCTGGCTGGTCTCTAACTCCTGGGTCCAAGCAGTCCACCTGCCTCGGCCTTCCAGAGTGCTATGATTACATGTGTGAGCCACCACGCCCAGCCTTCTAAGTATTTTAAAGTGAGTCCAAAGCCTCAACTTTGAAAAGATGAGCAAAGACCCAAGGCTCAAGGCCCAAATAACTGGCAATATTTGGATATCAAGAATAGGAACATGCCAAGAAACAACTGGCATTGATATCTGGGGCTGCACTCAGCTGGGTCTCAGTCAATAGCAAAATGAAATAAAACTCAGTGGAAAAAAAAAAATTAAGACATGGAGTTTTGTTTTTTTTGTTTTTTTAACAAACAACTCAGTGGAGGAGATAAAATGGGACTGGATTTTAATCCCACAGACAGATAATTGGCTTCTCCTGGTCTACTTTCCTAAATTTTCTTTGAATCACTAATTCCCATCACTCTCAGTCATTAAGTAGGGCAACTGCACAAGAAAACATATGCATATCTATTACATATCAATTAGAAAAAAAAAGAAAATTTGACTTAAAATTCTAAATAGGTATAGATTCTATAGAGCCAAATAGAGTTTATTATTATCAACATTATTTGAGATAAGGTCTCATTCTGTTGCCCAGGCTGTAGTGCAGTGTGACAATCATGGCTCACGGCAGCCTCAACCTCTCTGGCTCAAGTGATCCTCCCACCTTAGCTTCCTGAGTAGACAGGATCTCCCTATGTTGCCTAGGCTGGTCTTGAACTCCAGGGCTCAGGCAATCCTCCCACCTTGGCCTCTCAAAGTGCTGGGATTACAAACTGAGATTACAAGTGTGTGAGCTACCACACTTGGCCAAAGCAGAGTTTCAAAATGAAGCCAAGAAGTTTCCCATGACCAAGTAAATAAATAAGTGCTCTATAAGAAAAAAAAAATTGTATTAGTCTGTCCACCCAGTAAGATGACAGCAGACATGACCCTGAGTTCCTGAAATCCTCTTCGCAAAAACCAAGAGTGGTAATACAGGAGAAAAGAGTAAAGAGTGAAGGAAGAATATATCAATATCACTACATACTTCAAAAGAGGAGGGGTACGAAATGACAAGAGATTATGGAAATGAAAGAGAGATGGCTTGAAAAAAACTCATTAAACCCTGGTTAACTATTCAGCCAAAAATCTAGACAAAACTGTGGATTAAAACAGTCATCTCTGTCTCTGGGAGGCTGTATTTTATTAAGCAACCCAACATAAAAATATAAACTTGTCAATATAATATACAGTCCAAATAATTTTCTACCCATTCAATCATGACTTAGCTTTTATATTCCCGAAATGGGCTTTTAGTTAGTCTTTCCCACTAAATAAAGCTGATAAAAATACTGGAATCATCTACTTTTTTAGAACTTCCAAAAAGGAATTCCCTCACCTAAGATAGGCTAAAAAGTCATCTAAAAAACAATGACTTCTATAACCTTGTCTGTAGAAAAGGCTACATTTAAGTCATTGTAACCGTGACAAGGTTTGAATACTTGCCACTTCAAAAGAAATAAAAGACCCTAGTAAACAGCTTTAATAAACTGAGTATTTGAGAAAGATGAACATTATGTTATGGCAGAACGAAACTCAACCCATGATCAGTTTTTAAACACATAGCAAGCAAATCTTTTACAATCGGCAAGCAAAGGATATTCTCTGAAAGCAAACAAAGGCAAATTTCTCCAATTACACATCTTAGGATTAGTTATAAGATTACAGCAAGAAAGCATATTTTTATAAATTTAAAAATGATTAATGATTGATTTCACAACTAATTAGCAAGGAATAAAATTTCAAATTATAAACAAATTTGGAGTATCTGAAAATATGCAGTTCTAGGATTCAGAAGCATATACAAGCATAGTGTTCGTCAATCTCTATTGTCCTAAGCCACAATATAAAAATTGGAGTTTTAGAAAGTTTTTATAGCATAGCTCATTAAGCAGGCAGCCACTTAATATACATAATTTTATGCTTTTGAATAGCACCAACAAATCTAGTGGAATTTATAGAAGCAGCAAAAATCTAGGATCAGCACAAGAGTTACAAAGAATACCTACTAAAAGCACAACACCAAATCTTGCCTCTCATGTTATCTTTCATTTTTTTCGTTTGAGACAGAGTCTCACTCTATTGCCCAGGCTGGAGCGCAGTGGCGTGCTCTCGGCTCACTGCAACCTCTGCCTCCTGGGTTCAAGCGATTCTCATGCCTCAGCCTCCCAAGTAGCTGGGATTATGGGAACTCGCCACCACAACTGGCTAATTTTTGTATTTTTAGTAGAAATGGGGTTTCACCATGTTGACCAGGCTTGTCTCAAACTCCTGACCTCTGGTAATCCACCAGCCTCAGCCTCCCAAAGTCCTGGGATTACAGGCATGGGCCACCGCACCTGGCCTCATGTTCTTTCAAACAGAATTGAAAAAGTTGCTATGGGTGCCATGGAAGCAAGGTTAATACTTCTAATCAATGGAAAATTAAATCAAGAATGTTTCATAAGGTTCTATCTCACTGTTCCTTTTTTAAAAAATGGTTTCTTTTAAAAAAAAAATTTTTTTTTTAGAGATAGGCTCTTGCTGTGTTACCCAGGCTGGAGTATAATGGCACAATCACAGCTCACCACAGCCTTGAACTCCTGGACTTTAGAGATCCTCCCACCTCAGCCTCTTGAGTTCCTGAGACTACAGGGCATACCACTACACCCAGCTAATTTAAACCTTTTTTTGTAGAGACAGGATCTTACTATGTTGCCCAAGCTGGTCTCAAACTCCTAGCTTCAATGATCCTTCCACCTCAGCCTCGCAAACTGTTGAGATTACAGGCATCAGCCACTATGCCCGGCCTCACTGTTCTTTGATTTTGCTGTTTTCCCCAAAAACAAAGTTTGGTAGCTTGAGGCCAATACTTTGCTATAATTATTGCCAAACACTATTTAAAGAATTCTTACCAAATACTATTGAAAGAATCTTCATATATTATATGAATATAACCTTTAATGAAGATACAAAATTAACCCTGTTCAATTTCAAAGGAGAGCTAGTATTTATTTTGGTTGGGGTTTAGAGGTAGTTCTTGCATACTAAGTTATTTTAATTATAATAACATGCTGGCATTGCTAACATAGTCTGAGATTTTGTATAAATGGTTGCTCATTATCATTATCATTATATTTTGAGACAGAGTCTCACTCCGTCATCCAGGCTGGAGTACAGTGGTGTGATCTTGGCTCACTGCAACCTCCGCCTCCTGGGTTCAACTGATTCTCCTGTCTTAGCCTCCTGAGTGGCTGGGACTATAGGCGTGTGCCACCATGCCTGGCTAATTTTTTTCGTATTTTTAGTAGCGATAGGATTTCGCCATGTTGGCCAGGCTGATCTCGAACTCCTGACCTCAAGTAATCCACCCACCTCGGCCTCCCAGAGCATGGGATTACAGGTGTGAGCCACCGTGCCCTGCTTATTATTTCTTTACGGCTGAAGAATAATTTCAAGTATTTGCAAGGTAAAAGCACAGAGCAAGTCTTGCCAATCAATAACGTTTAACCTTACAGAGAAATGAAAGGGGAACTTTTTGCATGTTATACATTAAAATGGGAACTAATTTATATGTCATTTTGATATGCTTGGTGTTTTTTCAAAGCAAATATATCACTTTAATTTTCAAAAATATCCCTTTTGCTCTGTACTATCTCTTATATAAACCCTCTTTAGATCAGGCAAAAGAAATGTATCATGTTTTGCCAAAAAACCAAACAACAACAAAAACCTTAAGAAACAGAGATAGTCTAAAAGGAATTACTTTTTACAAATTTGAGTGGAGTTGAAAAGACCACTCAATGACTGGAAGACTAAGTAGTAGTAACTATTTACAGTGGCTTATCTCAAAGAAATAAAGCATGTAAAATCTATTTCTATTTATTTTCTTCGTAAGTAGAAAGGAAACATCCCACCTCAGTTTGCTGCTGAGATTTGTTCTACCCCTCATCTAGTCTTGCGCATGACCATAGATCTAAGCCCTGTAAAAGTGAATTACTGATTCTGTATGAAAGCTGATAGGAATGTGTATCAATACAGTGGCACCAGACTTCGAGCAACGTAGTTTTCACGGTATTCTTGCTGCATTCTTAAGTTACCTCTCGGTAAATGCTGAGGAAACATTCTCAGGCTCATCATACCCATATTCACCCAGATGTTAGACTGCTGTGTTCGAGTGGCAGGCTGCTGTCTCAGGAAGAGAAGATAGCGGGGAAATAATTCCAGCTCTGGGATGTCTGTCTTGCTGTTCTTGATTACCTGTTGTTTTAAAAGATAAAAAGTGATCACTAAAAAAAGAAACAAACCTTGCTATTTTAATCTAACTTCTGAGATTTATTTCTAAACTAAAATGTCCAACCGGTTAACTAGTTACATTTCAGTAATTACTGAAACTCACTTATTTAAGTTATATAGATCTGAATACGGTTAAGTTTCTGCTCCTAAACCCATTTCCCAAGATTATAACTCCTTGGAGATATCTTCTCTTTTATTTAAAAGTAACAACATTGAAGGGAAAAAACCCTTAAGTATTATCTATAATTCTACTACCCTCACACCATAAGTCTTTTCACTTTTACATATTTCATGTATATAAATGACCGATGTTTTAAGTCATTTTTATCCCATTCATAAAAATGGAGTTAAAAGTCAAAAACTATGAAAGTATTCAAGTCATTAGCTATATAGTCATGCTGCCATCTAAAGTTTAGCAATTTACACTACTGTCAGTAATGTATGAGTATACTACTCTCATAAAACCTTATCACTGAACATCATTTGAAAACATCCACATTTTGTTACTATGATGAATATTATATGAAGAGTATTATAAATTGCCTAAAATTTTATTTTTTGTATTAGTAGTGAGGATACAACTGTTCCCATATAAAAATTTACTATGTTCTACTTGTGTAACCAGTCTGTTCATATATGTTTTGTCTATGATTTAAACACAAAATTTGGATGTAAAAAAAACTCAGGTTTCATATTGTTGGAACAGGATTTCTAAGTAGTTTTAACCTGCCCACAGACACAGGAAGACATTTGATTATTAAAATATTATTGTAAGAGTAGCACATTATCAATTTCATATTCTAAAAGAATAGCAGGGTCAACACTGAAACTCTTTAAAACAGAAACTCTTACAGAGTCTTTTAAGTCTCAGGTGACCAGGCTTTATTTTCCTTTGCTCTCATAACCAGTATCTTCTGCAACAGAACATTTTTTTTAGTATCAAGAGGGGGTAATAAAGAATTAAAAAAAAAAAGCAACAACAGTACAGGCCAGGTGCAGTGGCTCATGTCTGTAATATCAGCACTTTGGGAGGCCAAAGCAGGAGGACTGCTTGAGGCCAAGAGTTTGAGACCAGCCTAGACAACACAGCAAGATTTTCTCTTAAAAAAATTTTTTTTAATTAGCTGTTATGGTGGTATGTGCCCATAGTCCTAGCTACTAGGGAGGCTGAGATGAGAGGATTGTTCAAACTCTGGAGCTTGAAATTATTTTTCATAAACATAATTATTAAGAACTCAAAATCAACACTGAAATTACATTAGGCTGTTTTATAACAGATTTTCACTCTTTTTAGAAGTTAACCTACCATGTATCATCTATACAAAACCTTCCTGGCATAAGGAAGTTTCAGCTTGAACAGGAAGTGTTTTCTTTTGAGATGGAATCTCACTCTGTCGCCGAGGCTGGAGTGCAATTGCGTGGTCTTGGCTCACTGCAACCTCTGCCTCCTGGATACAAGCAATTCTCCTGCCTCAGCTTCCTGAGTAGCTGGGACTATAGGCGTGTGTAGCACGCCCGGCTAATTTTTGTATTTTTAGTAGAGACGGGGTTTCACCATGTTGGCCAGGCTGGTCTCAAAATCTTGACATCGTGATCTACCCACCTTGTACACCCAAAGTACTGGGATTACAGGCAGAAGAGTGTTTCTTAATATACCAAAAACACCCCACCAGAACATCTTGTTATATTTTACTGCATCAACAATGTAAAAAATGAGTGTCCAGTGTACTGAGTGCTGCTGTTTACCATGCAAGCACAACAAATGGTGCTATATACTCACTTTAATATAATATTAAATACTCCAAATCCTTCATGATCTTGAATTCCTGTTATCCTATGTTGTGATCTTTTATATGCCCCTCCTTCAAAAACATAACCGCAAAAAATCCTAAAACTACAAGAAGAATGCAATTCCTAACCAGATACCTGTGTGATTGTTAGGAATAGTCGTTTCAGAAATAACCTCTGCACCACTCCCTACATTCACTGAACTTTTTGGCGCTGGCTTTTGGCCTGTCTTTCCCTCTAGCCTAAGTTCTGCACATCCTAGGTGATGTCTACTTTTTTTGTGGCTAACACATTCAACAGCCTTTTATTTCCTTGCCTTTACTTACGAATGAATGAAGGAATGAATGTGAAGGAACCTAAAATTATTTGCTCAGTTAATCTGAACAGGTTCTGAGCACTCTTCTACCACAAGGTAAGAGCCAGTTTGTGGTTAGTGAGATTCATATAGAAAAATAACAGAAGACCCCATCTATAACTGCTCCTTATATAAGGCACTATTAGCTCTACTTACTGGTCTAGGTAGGGCCAGGTTTGCTCCATACCAATGATAAAGTGCTCTCCACACAGGTTCTGGAACCATTTCATAATCTCTTCCATGAATCAGCTGTGGAGTTCGTTTTAATCGTCCTCCTTCTAGTGTTAATGATGTAGCCTGAGAAAGAATAGAATGACAATGTTGACTTTCAATATTAGAAAGGTTTTTGTGTCTTAGCAATACCTAGATATAGGAAAATAAACTCATATATCACCACCCAGTTTCATGTTGCTGGAAAAACTTAATTTTTTTTTTTTTTGAGATGGAGTCTTGCGCTGTCACCCAGGCTGGAGTGCAGTGGCGTGATTTCGGCTCACTGCAGCTTCTGCCTCCTGGGTTCCAGCGAGTCTCCTGCCTCAGCCTCCTGAGTAGCTGGGATTATAGCTACATGCCACCATGCCCAGCTAATTTTTGCATTTTTAGTAGAGACAGGGTTTCACCATGTTGGCCAGGCTGGTCCTGAACTCCTGACCTCGGGTGATTTGCCCGTCTTGGCCTCCCAAAGTGTTAGAATTACAGGGGTTAGCCACTGCACCCAGCCAAAAAACCTAATTTTTAAAGATTTTTATTTTTGACTTTCAAAATAAACCATGTAAAAAACGAAACTCAAAGCATGTTGTTTGGAAAAAATCACTGAGGCACTTGAAATAACTTCACAGATTTCTTTCGAACAATAAAAAAATATTAGTTTGGAAAAAAAATTCATAGTGTATGTGAAAAAACATTTTCAGAATAGCTGTCCCAAGTAAGAATAACTATTTCCGAGGATCACTAAACAACTTCCATGTAAGTTCTAAATCATAAATATTCTCATAGAAATGTACTATACAAAGAGATTTCCATCTATAATAATTAAATGAAACACCAATGTTTTGCTATGTGCTAAAACCTCTGAAATGAAATTTATTCATAGCTTGCAAGAGAATAATTTTAAATTTAAAACTACTTACCTTTACTGGTTCTTGAGTTACTAATGGCTGGTTATCAATAGCCCCTGGTTTCTGAGGGTTAAGGTGCAACAAAATATTTCCATTGGCTCCCAGTAAACACTGGTTGTTATTGTCAGAAGTGTTATGTTGTCGAGCAAAGCAAACATCTGCCCCTGGTGTGGCAGAATACAGAAAGCCTATGAAGAAAAAGAGGATGAAATCTTTTATTTTTAGTTAATATACACAAACAGGCTTGAGGATATGAGCTTAATGCCCATGTATTATGTTACTCTGTTGGCATGTCAGTACAGATTCAGATTCTGGTAATTCTGTAGAAGACAGGAATTATTACCCTTTTCTGGACAATACATAGCATGGTCCTAAAAATAAGAGCTTTTAAAATTATTACCAAATGAACATTTGGCCACCCACCTAGAGTATGTAATAATTCATAATGAGAATTATATGTCCTCTGATTGGAAGGGAAGAGCTGGGCTAAGTAGCTGGGCTTTCACATAGTATCCTTTAATTATTTTCTTCAACCTAGAATATTCCAAATACTCTTGGTAGATAACAGTGATATGAAGTCACTAAATTAAAGGGAAACTGAAACAAGATCTCCAACAAAAGTGCTAGGGGCTAGATCCTATTGTACCTATGAACTAAGAGTTCTTTTGAAAGAAACATATGATCTTTACAATAGGAAAATACACACAGGAAATGATTAACCATGGCTTAGAGTTGTGAACCTCAGTGGTATTTTAAGGTATTTCAACTCTTAACTACATGCTAATCTTTGGCAAACAGTTTAGCAGTCATCGCTTTGTAACCTCTTGCCTGTGTTATGCTCAGCCTTTGGGTGTCACAACTTATACGGTAAGCACATACCAAACAGGATCTTTAGATGGGGTTAAGAAATAATCCTGGTGTTAAAGCTGATGACAGCACTTCTTGGACTGCTAAGTGATCTTTGTAATACCAGAAAGGGAAGAAAGCAGCAGATTCTATCAAGGAGCTTTGTAAAGAAATGCTAGCTCTGTCCTATCTGCCTACAACTTCCACAGAAAAGGAAAAGAACATGTTGGAAGAAATAATAACACATGCCAGGTGCAGTGGCTCATGCCTGTAATGTTAGCACTTTGGGGGGCCAAGGCTGGAGGACTACTTGAAGCCAAAAGATTGCAAGCAGCATGGGCAACATGAGACCTTGTTTCTACAAAACAATAAAAAAATTAGTCGTGTGTGGCAGTGTACACCTGTAGTCCTAGCTACTATGTAGGATAAGGCAGGAGGATTGTTTGAACCCAGGAACTGGAAGTTACGGTGAGCTATAATCGTGCCACTGCACTACAGCCTGGGCAACAGAGCAACACCCTGTCTCTTTAAATAAATAAATAACAGGGTAAGACTGAGGGTTCTGCTACTGTATCAGAATGATACCAATCAACTCAATTCAGCTGTGCCACAGAAATACCATAGCATCTTCCTTACAGGTGTGTAAACATTAAGTTTTAGGTAAGTACCAACACCTGAAGGGAATTATGGACGGCATCTGAATTCTTTCTCAGTATTTTAACAAAATAATCTCCAAATTTTGGGCTGAAATATACATAGAATCTGATGTGAGGTGCATTTAATTTAATGGAAAGTATGTTTATGGCTAGAGAGAGCCCCGGAGATGACTATCTTTGAAAATTTAAATTTACTGACTAAATAATTTAATAGCAATATGGAAAAATGTGGCTTGATCAATGAAAATAGTGAAAATAGCTGGGTGTGATGGCTCATGTCTGTAATCCCAGCACTTTACGAGGCTGAGGCCCGAGGATCTCTTGAGCCTGGGAGTTTGAAACCAGTCTGGGCAACATACCAAAACCCCACCTCTACAAAAACGCACAAAAAATTGGGCTGGGTGCAGTAGCTCATGCCTGTAATCCCAGCACTTTGGGAGGCGGAGGCGGGCGGATCACAAGGTCAGGCGATCGAGACCATCCTGGCTAACATGGTGAAACCCCGTCTCCACTAAAAATACAAAAAATTAGCTGGGCGTGGTGGCAGGCACCTATAGTCCCAGCTACTTGGGAGGCTGAGGCAGGAGAATCGCTTGAACCTGGGAGGCAGAGGTTGTAGTGAGCCGAAATTACGCCACTGAACTCCAGCCTGGATGACAGAGCGAAACTCCATCTCAAAAAAAAAAAAAAAAAAAAAAAATGTGTGTGGTGGCGTGTGCCTGTAGTCTCAGCTTCTTAGGAGGCTAAGGTGAGAGAACTGCTTGTGGCCGGGAGGCAGAGGCTGCAGTGAGTCATGATTATGCCACTGTACTCCAGCCTGGGTGACAGAGAGAGACCCTGCCTCAAAAGAAAATAGTGAAAATATTTTCATATTGAGAGATTTAATGAAGTATAATATGGAAAAGAGGTTTTCTTTGTAAAACTACAAATATATTCAAGAATTTTACATTCTTCTGACCATTTCATTCAAAACTTATTTCTGTTAGTGGAAACCTGATCTCCTATTACCCCATTGACTACAGCCTCTGTCAAATTAGACTCCCTTAAGATACACACGGAACAAACCAATAAACCTCAGGGGAATAGGTCATATTGAGGAAGGAGACCTAAGCATCTAAGACCACCTCCCCCTTGACTTCCACATTGCATTTCAATGGGAGAAGTAAAGGCTGGCAGACTGGGTGCCACCTTAATCTCTCTCCTATAGATCATAGGCATGGTATGGAGGAATCTTTCTAGAAGGCATTGTTTTTACTTAAACAGGATCAAACCCCACCTAAGCCACATACCCAATGCCTACTCCATGGACCAAGACCCTTTCACGTGTAATTTCTAGAGCTGTAAGCCTTTATAAGGGCAGGGATTTTGTTTGTTTGGGGGCTCGGCTATCTGGGACATTCAGACCTGCTGCCGCCCCTGGCCGTATAAATCACCACTTCCTTCTCAGTTAGGTGTTTGAGGTCTGCTTCTCGGCCTTTCCTGCTTTAATATTTACCGCTGCCAGCAGTTTCTGAGGCTTCAGATGCAGTAGAAATATTGTCTGAAAACTTCTCTTCTGTAGAATTCATGTAACTGAGGTTGCCTCCAATTCTATCTTCGACCTGCTCCATAGGCTGTACTGCTGTTGAATATTTTCCTCCATTCAAAACGGATGATGGCTCAATTACCACAGGGTTGGCATCCTAAAATCATGAAATCAGAGAATAAGAAGTTTAATAATCTGACAGCTATGTAGTCTTCAGAAACGAATCTCATAATTGTCTATTTTTCTAATTCTCCCGTGGTTGGTACAAACATTTAACAACATTCTAATACATACCTAAATTTTAATTTCTTTAAGAAGGAAAAGTATGTATATGGATAAAATTGGTAAGGCAGACAGACTAGCCTGTGAAGGATTTTGTGCCACATAAAGTAATTTAGACTTTATTCTGTTGGAAGCCTTTACTATTAAAAGTAAACAAAGTTTATTTTTACCTTATTTCCCATACTGCATGAATGTATATAATATTGTTATTAAAGATTACATGGTCAATGTAGAAAACAGCATGAAAAAAAATCACATGTACTCAGATTCCATCATTTAACAACTATGTGTTTTAGTTCTTGTGACTGAAAAAAAATTCATATGTAAAAGATGAGTGGTGTATGTACCTAGTTAGAGTGAAGCGCAATGTTATGACTTATAGCTATGTGACCTTCTACAATAACTAAACTTCTAAGCTTCAGTTTCTTCATGGGTAAAAGTTAGGATAATATTAACCTTGTCTGAGACAATGAGTCTGAATGGTTAGAGAGGCAAAGAAAAATCAGGAAACTGTAAAGTCTTAGAAGCAGAAATCTGTAGCACAGAACCATTTTCCACTAAGTTTAACAGTGAAAAAAAAAAGAGAAGACAGATTTGAGGAGGAGGAGGAGAAGGGAAGGTTCCATGAGAATGTGTATCTGCCAGTGTTTTCAAGAGAGGGATCTGCTACTGTGTCAGAATAACAGCAATCAACTCAATTCAGCTGGGCCACAGAAATACCATAGCATCTTCCCTACAGGTGTGGAAACATTAAGTTTTAAGTAAGTACCAACACCTAAAGGGAATTATGGGAGGCATCTGAATTCTTTCTCAGTATTTTAACAAAATAGGGCCGGGCGCGGTGGCGCATGCCTGTAATCCTAGCAATTTGGGAGGCCGAGGTGGGTAGATCAGCTGAGGTCAGGAGTTCAAGACCAGCCTGGCCATCATGGTGAAACCCCAACTTGCGGGGGAAAAAAAAAAAGAAAGAAAAAACAAACAAAACAATCTCCAAATTTTGGGCTGCAGTATATGCAGAATCTGATGTAAGGTGCATTTAATTTAATGAAAGTATGTTTATGGCCAGAGAGAGTCCTGGAGATGACTGTCTTTGAAAATTTAACTGTGACTGAGAGGGTAAAGAGACTAAAGGGATTAATGAGTGGAGCAAGATCCCACAGGCATCTGAGGAGACAGGTAATAGCACAGGTGGAAGAACTTAGTGCCATTCAATATAAACTCTGACTTGCTTTATAGTAGATAAAACTGATCAGTGAATGTGGGTCTTAAAGTCACTGTTTATAATGATGAATTGCAACATCAAATTTAAAAGAAAAACTCCATGTCATAGTATATCAACAGCAGAGCTGAGGTTTGTTTTTTTAAAACAATTATAACAACCCTAGTTTTAGCCAACAAAGGGAGACAGTGATAAACATTTCATTAGTTCTTTTCTCCTCTTTTATCTGTAAACCAGGTGAATACTACCAATCTGTGGATCCTATAGAAGTCAACTCTGAAGAATTCCAGTGCCTTTAAGTCACTCTTAACTCTTAAGAGTGTCAAGAAGAATTAGAATAAAATCTTAGTTCTTTCCACATACCAATTAACTTTAATGGATTAAAAATTTTAAATAGCAATACAGTCTTACTGTCAAAACTCTAAACAATTCAGAAGTATAAAGTATAACATTCTGTTATAGATCCAAATGTTAGAAAATTTTCTTACTGTAAGGGGAAAGTACAATAGAAAAGTTATTCCCTATTCAATTCTCTTTCAATCCTCTCATTACTTCAAGGAAAGGGTCTCAGTTTGGTGCTAACATGCTAATCTAACATTTGATAATTTGTTTTTAACAAAGAACAGTCCTAAATAGTAGAGTTTTCAAAAGGCAACACTATTAGCTGGAATTTAATATTATTGCCTTCTATTTCTGGCAAGTGACACTAGTTTTCTTTCTTTTTTTAATTTTAATTTTATTTTTTTGAGTCTTGCTCTGTTGCCCAGGCTGGAGTTGCTCACTGCAACCTCCGCCTCCCAGGTTCAAGTGATTCTCCTACCTCAACCTCCCAAGTAGCTGGAATTACAGGCACGTGCCACCATGCCCGGATAATTGTTGTATTTTTAGTAGAGACAGGGTTTCACCATATCGGCTAAGCTGGTCTGGATCACCTGAGATCCGCCTGCCTCGATCGGCCTCCCAAAGTGCTGGGATTACAGGTGTGAGCCACTGCGCCTAGCCTTTTTTTTTTTTTTTGGAGACAGGGTCTCGCTATGTTGGCCAGGTTAGTCTTGAACGCCTTGTCTCAAGCAATACTCCTGCCTGGACACCTCCCAAATTGCTAGGATTATAAACGTAAGCCACCATGCCCAGCTGACAATAGTTTTGTACTTAAAGTAGTGATATAAAGTTTCCTTTGAAAATATGTTTTAAACAGCCGCGTGTGGTTGTTCACGCCTGTAATCCCAGCACTTTGGGAGGCCAAGGCAGGCAGATCATGAGGTCAGGAGATCAACACCATCTTGGCCAACCTGGTGAAACCCCATCGCTACTAAAAATATAAAAACTAGCTGGGTATGGTGGCGTGTGCCTATAATCCCAGCTACTTGGGAGGGAAGGCATGAGAATGACTTGAACCCAGGAGGTGGAGGTTGCAGTGAGCCGAGACTGCACCTGCAATCCAGCCTGGCAACACAGCGAGACTCTGTCTCAAAAAAAAAAAGAAAAGAAAAGAAAATATGTTTAAACAACTAATGAATCACAATCAGTTATAGATTTCTTTGTTCCTTGTCCATTACCACTGCTTCACTTGACTAGCCAAAAAGTTTTTTTAAGTACAAAATGGCAAAATTATTTATATAATTATATGGCATTATGAGAAAAATGGTGACCATAGTTAAAAAAAAAGATGATTATGAACTAGGAATCTATATTACATATGAATTTTGGACTCCAGCTTGGCAACACAGCCAGATTCTGTCTCAAAAAAAAAAAAAAAAAGGGCGGTGGGGGGATTCTGACATGCTCTTGTGAGATTTGGGTCTCTTCCTAAGCCAGCGCTCACCAAGCAGAAAGCCATGTTCAGTTCGAGCACCAAGATCGTGAAACCCAATGACGAGAAGCCAGACGAGTTCGAGTCCAGCATCTCCCAGGCTCTTCTGGAGCTGAAGATGAACTTGGACCCAAGGCTCAGCTCAGGGAGCTGAATATTACGGCAGCCAAGGAAATTGAAGGTGGTGGTGGTCGGAAAGCTATCATAATCTTTGTTCCCATTCCTCAACTGAAATCTTTCCAGAAAATCCAAGTCCGGCTAGTATGTGAATTGGAGAAAAAGTTCAGTGGGAAGCATGTTGTCTTTATCGCTTAGAGGAGAATTCTGCCTAAGCCAACGCGGAAAAGCCGTAAAAAAGTAAGCAAAAGCGTCCCAGGAGCTGTACACAGCTGTGCACAATACAATCCTTGAGGACCTGGTCTTCCCAAGCGAAATTGTGGGCAAGAGAATCCGTGTGAAAGTGGATGGCAGCCACCTCATAAAGGTTCATTTGGACAAAGCACAGCAGAACAATGTGAAACACACGGTTGAAACTTTCTGGTGTCTATAATTTTTGTTTTTCTAAAAGTCAAAGGATCTTGTTTTTATTAACTTCAGGGGTCTGGAACTATCCAAAATTATCCTAGAATCCTGGTTTTCAGAAGATAGATTTCTAAATAGGTAAAGTTTCACCTGCAGCGAGAAATTTCCTCACTTTCTCTGAGTCAACAACTCATAAAAGGACGAAATACTTATTTCAAGAGAATTCTATTTTGAGACTTTATGATTCCCTGTGAGTTGTACGAATAGTTTGTCTTCTAAAATATGGGTCAAGATTCACCTTTTTCTCTACTGATAATACCACTACTTTTTATGCCCCGTACATAGGTATGCTACAAGCATCAATGATCTTAAACAATTAACAATTATGTCAATTTCATATTTCAGTAGTCTGAAATCCTGGTTTTGGAAAAATAGACGGCAGCATGAAGTAACAGATTAGGTACTAAGGACTCAGAATACTGAGATCTAGAGTGCTAGATCAGGTAATAAAATAATTGTCTAATACAGCCTTGGGGAATTATAAAAACTAAAGACCTCAGAGGCTTCATTTGTAAATTCAGAGAGGTGTTTCATTCCTTTTATTTCCCCCTCAACTACACATGTCTGAGGCAGGAAAACAAGGCTGCCCTACTAGTGGCAGTCCTGACTACGATCCTCAAGGGCTGCTCTTGGCCTCCAGCCTTGGCTGAGGAGAACAGGGAACCCCCACAGCCCATGGGAGAGAGGCACGAGAGGTGCTTTAAAGTACTTTCTAGCTCTAAAATTACATGATAACTAAATAGGAAAAATCTGTATATGAATAGTAATAGCTGCTCCTTCATAGTTCTCAAAAAGGAATAAAGATACACATTACATACTATAATGACGATAAACAGAAAAGATTTCACCATTCTTCCCCATTTAAATTTTTATAGGAGATTGCACATAGAAGAATAAAGCTTGACACATTAAAGTGGGGAAAGATTGGTAAGATTCCATGAGCAGAGATAAAATCAAATTATTCATGCTCCAGTGAATCAGCAAATCTGTGGGTTAGCTGTGGGGTTAGCCACTTCTAAGAAAGGATGGCTCATTTTTCCTGATCCCTTGGTGTCTGATCTTTCCATTTAGTCATGCCAGTATTTGAAACATATTGTCATCACAATTAGTAATTCACATAAGTAAATATGTCATTTTATGAAGAGAAAACACTAAAGCTAAGTACTACCTTAGGTAGGCAAATGAAGCTCCGAGTAAGATCAAATTATCTGACATGCCAACACTAATTTTCTTTTTTTTCTTTTGTGAGATGGGAGTCTTGCTCTGTCACCTAGGCTGGAGTGCAGTGGGACAATCTCGGTTCACTGCAACCTCCACCTTCCAGGTTCAAGCAATTCTCCTGCTTCAGCTTCCCAAGTAGCTGGAACTGCAGGTGCATACCACCACACCTGAATAATTTTTGTATTTTTAGTACAGACGGGGTTTCACCATGTTGGCCAGGCTGCTCTGGAACTCCAGGTCTCAAGTGATCTGCCTGCCTCAGCCTCCCAAAGAGCTGGGATTACAGATGTGAGCCACTACACCTACCCTGATTTTTTTATTTTTTAAACAAGGCATTTGTCAAAGCTGCCACATGGACTGGAAAGAGAAATCTGAATTTTCTTTTTTTTTTTTTTTTGGAGACAGTCTCATTCTGTCACCAGGCTGGAGGGTGGAGTGCAGTGGCATGATTTTGGCTCACTGCAACCTCTGCCTCCCAAGTTCAAGCTATTCTCGTGCCTCAGCCTCCTGAGTAGCTAGGATTACAGGCATGCACCATCACACCCAGCTAACTTTTGTATTTTTAGTAGAGACGGGGTTTCTTCATGTTGGTCAGGTTGGTGTTGAACTCCCAGCCTCAAGTAATCTGCCTGCCTTGGCCTCCCCAAAGTGCTGGGATAACAGGCATGAGCCACCACACCCAGCCTGAAAGACGAAATTTAAATCATGAATTAATTACTACTGCTGCTAATACTATAACTACTGCTACTACTATAACTACTGCTACTACTACCACCATTATTACCCTTAATCTTATATAGAGTTTCTATCTGCCAGGCACTGAGCTAAGTGTATTAATTCATTTAATTCTCATATCTGTAATTAAAAAGACATTACTATTAATTTCATTGTTCATATGTAAAAACTGAGGAAGAGCAAGAAGTAGTAATTTATGCAAGGTCATAAAGCAAGTGGAAGGGACAAGAGTCCAAGCTCACTACAATTACCTTATTCAAGTTTCTCATAATAATAGCTACCTATTTAGTACTTAGTTAGCACTTATTATGTACCAGACACTGTTTTAAAATACTTAACAAGGAGCTGGTTGTAGCGGTTCATGCCTGTAATCCTAGTGCTTTGAGAGGCCAAGGCAGGAGGATTGCTTGAGCCCAGGGGTTTGAGGCCAAGGTGAGTTGTGACTGCTACTGTGCTCCAGCTTGGGTCACAGAGTGAGACACTATCTCTAAAACAAAACAAAACAAAAGAATAGGGCAATCCCATATTTCCTCTATTTAAACTCAACAATTCTTAATATTTGCTTTATCGCTGTCTTTCTATACATGCATACACATACGCACATACACACACACACACACACACGATTGCATATTTGCTGATCTTTTTGAAAGTCAGTTTCAGACATTATGACACTGACTCTTAATTTCTCATGTTTCTTCTAAGAATAAGGATGTTATCTTACCTAATATACCTTTAACCAAATCTATGAAAATTAACAATTTTATATCTAATATTAGTTGACATTTAAGTTTTTCCAGTTTTCCCCTAAATGTCATTTACAGTACGTGTTTTTAAAACCAGGATCTATGAAGTTCACATAGTGTATTTGGTTATTATGTCTCTTTAGTGTCTTTTGGCATCCCTGGGTTTTCTACTTTTATCCCCTATGACATTGACTGATTGAAGAGTCCATACCAATTTTCTGTTTGATTGTTTCCTTGTGTGTGTCATTTAATTTCTTCCTTTATCTCATGTGTTTCTTGTAAACTGAAAGTTAGGCGTAGAGATTAGATTTAGAGTCTAAATATTTTTGGCAAGAATATGCCATAGGTAACATTTATGCTTTACACTGCATCATATTTGGAAATAAATAACATTATATTGCCCTCTTTGTGACTGGATTCATTAGAAAGACATTGTGCCAGAGAGATCCAAGATGGCGGATTAGCAACAGCTCAGGAATGTAGCTCCCAGTGAAAACACAGAGAGCGAGTGGACGCTGCACTTTCAGATGAAATTTTGTTGCCCACAGACCGGGAGATTCCCAGCGGAGGAGCCACACGGGTCGCCAGCGTGACTTTTTTGGCTGGCGCGGCTGTTTTGCTGGCGCCCCGGCACGGCGCTTCTCGGTGCGGAGTATACGGGACAGGGTGCCCTGTGAGTCGGGCCTGGCTGGTCCCATCCCCACAAGGAGAACAGCAATTGGAAACGCTGAGGACTGAAAGTTTCACAGCAAGCCCAGCCGAACTGGGAAGGTCCAGCTCTGTGGGGAAGGGGCGTCCGCCAAAGGAAAACTAAGAAGCAGAAAAAGCTTCATCACCGGGCGGAGAGAGATCCAAGATGGCGGATTAGCAACAGCTCAGGATCGTAGCTCCCAGTGAAAGCGCGGAGAGTGAGCCGACGCCACAATTTCAGACGAATTTCTGTTGCCCACAAACAGGGAGCTACCCAGCGAAGGAGCCACACGGGTCTCCAGCACGACTCTTTTGGCCGGCGCGGCACGGCGCTTCTCGGTGCGGAGTATACGGGATTGGGTGCCCTTTGAGTCGGGCTTAGCTGGTCCCATCCCCACAAGGAGAACAGCAATTGGAAGCGCTGAGGACTGAGAGTTTCACAGTAAGCACAGCTGAACCCGGGAAGGCCTAGCTCTGCAGGGAAAGGGCGTCTGCCGAAGGAAAACTAAGAAACAGAAAAAACTTCATCACCAACAAGCCGGATGTCCACTCAGACCCAAGCTGAAAGTCAGCAATTACAAAGACGACAGGTGGATAAATCCACAAAAAATGGGAAGAAACCAGTGCAAAAAGGCTGAGAACACCCGAAATCAGAATGCCTCTCCTCCTACAGGGGATCGCAGCTCCTCATCAG
>CAUYLG010046282.1:0-17327 GCA_963573385.1 Cacajao melanocephalus
TGCATTCTAGCCTGGGTAGTAGAACAAGAATCCTGTTCTCTCTCCCTCTTTTTCTTCCTCTTTCTTTCTCTCATACATTCTTTTTCTTTCTTTCTTTCACTCTCACTTTCTTTCCTCTCTTTTTCTTTCTTTCAAAAAAAATAAAAAATAAAAAGAAATTTGTAGGCAACTAACCTTTATGCCACTCAAACTCATGTGGCTGTGTTTTTCCACTCTTTAGCTTAAAGAAAAAAAGCAAATAAGCAAGTTCTGTCCTCAGATTCAACATGTACCAGGGCTCGGATGTTATAATTTGTTGCTTTTAACATCCTATGTGACAAATGTGGCATTACAGATCCAGAAGTCCCCCTGTAACGTGCAAATACATTATGTGACATGCTAAGCTTGGTAAACAGTATTAACCAGCACGGAGATGAACATTATCATCAACAACATTTCCTGGGCGCCCGCTGTGACCACTGAACTGTGCTTTGGAAAAATGCAGTTGTAGATTCAGAACTTGTACTTTGTCTCCTCTCCATCAAGAAGTGCTCTGAGGGTGGCAGAAGTTTTTAAAAAGTCCCAAGGAACAGAGAACATGATAAAACGATGGCAGAGACTATCCTTTAGGGACTTACGCAAGAACTAAGCAGTACCAGGCCAAGGCAAAGGACACCTAGAGCCATGAAGAAATTGAGTGTGGCCAAAACCTGTGATCTTTATGTGCAATTTGCAAACGTTTAAAATGTGTAGTCTACTTGGTCCCAAGGGTGCAAGTGTTTCTTTTTAGTTTCCTCTGGTATTCCTACTGAACTTAATTAAGATTTTATCTCAGGTTAAAATTTTCATAATCTTGGCTTATAGTCAATATAATTTGGCTTGAGCTGTATATGGATGAAAAATCTACAAAACAAAAGAAACACCCAAAGGAAAAGAGACAACTAACGATGAAGTGCTATCTATACGGAACTCACAAACTAAGAAGTGCTCTTGAGAAACAGCGTCTTCTTCCTAAGAAAGACCGAACTGTTCAAAGCCATTATTTCGTTAAGGGTTTGGTGTCTCTGCACTGTTATTGGTCGTATATTTATATTTGGTTGGGGGCTCAGTAAAGAATCCAAGGAAAATTCTAAAAAAAAAAAAAAAAAAAAAAAACAGGACTGCAAAAGGCTGGGGAAAAAAATGGCTGCAAACAACCTCAATATAACTGATGACGGAAAATAAAACTGAAGTCAGAGAAGTTCTAGGAGGCAGAAAGGGAGAGGGAAAGAAGAATGCTGCTTTTGTGGCTTCTACCTGCCATGTTCGCCTGGCTGGTCCCCAGGGCTTGAAGGATCAGCTGTAGCTCCCTGACAGCTGTTGCCGCCTCTTCTCCACAGGACAAGTCGGGCTCCAGGACCACCTCCAGAAGGCCCACTCCTACCAAAGAGAGGCAGAGTCAGCCTCACTGCAGCTCTCCAATTTCACCAGCAGAAAAATTAGTCCGAAGTTTCAGGAAAACACTGCCTTACTGAAGGACTCTCAAAGTGGTTCTAGCCTCTGAATCATTCTTCCCTCCCACTTTTTTGTTTTGTTTTTTTTTTTGGAGGCATCATCGCGTTCTGTTGCCCAGGCTGAAGTGCAGTGACATGATCATAGCTCACTGCAGCTCTGAACTTCTGGGCTCAAGTGATCCTCCCACCTCAGCCTCCTGAATAGCTGAGGCTACAGGTGGACGGCACCACACCTTGCTGTTTTCAATTTTTTGGGGAACTAGGCCTCGCTATGTTGCCCAGCCTCATCTCAAACTCTGTGTCAATTGATCCTCTGACCTCAGCCTTCTGAGTTGTTGGCATTACAGGTGTAAGCTACAACCCCTAGGCCCCACTTTTTGATTTTTAACTGTTTCACCTCTTTTAATGACTGCTTAAAATATCCAGTGGCTGGGTCTGCGACTAGGTGGTTAAGTCTGTCTAACTTCAGGGGTGAGTGATTAGCAAGCCTAACAGTGATCACAGTTCAAGACACGCTCACTAGTCACCTAAGCCAATCCCAATGCTGATATTTTGGTCTCCATCTGTCAGGCTCCTGTGACTGCTTTCTCAATCTGTTTAGGAAAACTGTGGTGGGGAAAGGAGGGGCCCACAATCCAAAACTGAAGTGGGAAGAAGTAATGAAAACACTCCAAGCCTACCCGCCCTGTTCAAATCAATGAGCGTCTGAGAGCTCCGGTCGTCATGGAGGCTTTTGCCACTGTCTTGCTCCAGCTGGATCTGCTTGACCCTCACTGTCTTGGGGATCACCTGACTCCACTCCTTCCCTGCAGAGACGCCGTATGTCAAGCTCCCATTCACAGCGATTGGGAGCCTCTGCTGGGTAATCTGGTAGCCTGCCTGCACACAAACATAGGGTACACACAGTCACTGGTCAACACATAAAAGCCAGGATCCAGTTTACTAACCCTTTTACAATGTCACACAAAGGCAGGCCTACTTAAAGCAAAAACAGTAACAAGAAAAAAAAGGAAAAGGAGAAGAAAAATTAGTTGCTGTATTGCAGTCATCATCGAGCCTGGTCCCTTCTGCTCCTGCCGTCACCCCTTCACCTTCCCCAAATCCTCCACCCTCAATAAACGCAAGAAACAACACGAATTCATCCCATTGCCCTCCCTAAAGTGCTGTATTGGTGAATAACAATAATCTCATTGTCAGGGGCCCCTAAGAAAAGAATTTATTGTTTCAGTCCAGCTCATTAGCCTAAACTTTGCATCTCATTACCGGGCTCCTGGCAGACCCTCCTTATTGGAATGCTGGCTAAGCACTTTGCCATCTATTCTCCACACGGCCAACAGCAGTTGCTAGTGTGTGTTTAAGCTTGTTTGGTTTCTGCTTTTTAAAGGAATCAATCATGGTAGCTGCCCTCCCTGACCCAACTTCCCTAGTTCTTCTAGCCAGAAAATGCTGTGACACTTGCCCTCCGTTAACAGAAAGCATGTGGTACTAAAGCACTGACAGATCTTGCAAGGATCCCTCACCTGCTTCTAAGTGGAAAGGAAGAATTACTTTCAAATGGACACATGCATCAATATGCACTAAAGAGATGGCAGGTCAATGAGGAGAACCGAAGAACAGAGAGTAAGAGCAAAGGCATCTGCAGCACTCGCTAGGTCCCAGACGCTGCTCTCACTGTGTAACGCTCGTTAATTCCACAGCAACCCTAGAAGAAGAACAAGGCACGGAGGGATCAGGACCTTGCCCAAAGCCACATACAGAGCTAGTGAGCATCAGTGTCAGCGTCTGAATTCAGGTCATCAGGCTCCAAAATCTGTGTCTTTCACTACTCGGCCAGCCAGCAGTTTAAGAACTTTAACTGCATCAGAAATACTACTGTGTTTGTCAAAACATAGACTTGTTGGCCTGACCTCAAAGATTTCCGATTCAGTAGGTTAAGCATGGAGCCTGAGAATTTATGTTTCTGACCAGTTCCCAGAGATGATGATGTTAGCGCCCCGGGGACCATACTTTGAGAACCCTGCAAAAGGGTAAGCCATTTTCTATGCTAAGACGGGAAGTCTCAATTTGTAAAACTAAGCTCTGGTTAGGGTTGATGGATAAAATACAGGATGCCCAGTTAAATCTGAATTTCAGATAAACAACGAATGCTTTATTAGATAAGTATGTCTCATGAAACTCTGGATTATCTGAACTATCTGGGCCAGAAAGACCAGAAAGCCACAAATGACCAAAACATCTCATTTTAGTCCTATTATTACTAAATCTCCCACCTCAACCAAACTGTCACTCCTAAAAGATGAAGAAATGCAGGTTAATTATTTCTGCCCTGTGAAACAGTGGACTTGCTGAGAGGCTGGAGGCCAGAGGGGAAAAGCAGCAGCCACTGAAGAACGCAGGTCTTACTTGGATTTTTTATTTAATTCTACTCATGCCCTCACTACTAAAAAACAGCTTACCCCAATCTTCAGTTCAAGGAGAACGAGGTGAAGCAACATCATCACTGTTGTTTTTCCAAATCAGATCAAACGAAACATTATTTTGGAAAACCTACTCAACATTTCAGTTTTGTTCCAGTTCAACAGTACGAAAAATTGGCTCTCACTCACATGGTGTGGCTTAAAGAAAAAAATTTTTTAATTTTCAGAAAAAAGCGGGTCAATACGGAGTTTACTGCTCAGCCAATTACTGTTCTTGGTCCAGGTTTCTGGTTCATGTTTCCGCTTACTATTGTCCACTTACTTGCTCCTTGTGAGATGACAGAAATGTCTCCAAAGGAGACAGCCCTATTATTGGGAACTTCAACTTAAAAGCGAGATGCTCTCGCTCTTCCGACAGAGCTACAGTATGCATTTACTGTTGCATCAGCCAGAGGCTTAGCTTTTGTACTAACAGGCAATTAGCACCAAATACCATGGCCGGGCTGAGCCTGAGAACACTGACTTCTACTCCCTGTGCAATTATGAGAGAGCCACCAGAAGCATGAGGCAAGCAAGAAGTCAGCAATCAAGACAATTGCATCCAATCTAGTAAACATAGGGGGCACCTGCCTGCATCAGGGCCGGGCAGAACTTCCCACTGGGATGGACACAGTGCTGGCTGAAAACATGAGAGGCACAGCCCCTTTTCCTCGCTCCGACCCCCCACAGCAGGGCTGGCTCAGCTCTGAGAACTTGTAGTGGGGTGGATCACAAAGTGTACTTACAGGGAGGTCTGCATAGAAGTAGTGCTTCCTGTCAAACAAGGACTTCTTGTTTATGTGGCAGTTCAGAGCCAGGCCTGTCATCACCGCCGCTTCTACACACCTCCTGTTGAGAACCTACGGGAACACAACACACAGTTCCTCTCAGGACCGCAGGCTGAACAAATGCTTCTCCCACACACTGACATCCTCGCTGAATATGCAACTTGGCCCTTCAACAGGCATTATTTCTGGTTCTCTGGGTGGGCAGCTCCAGTTCACAAGCTGACTCTGTTTGCCTGGGACTCAGAGAAAGGATATAAAAAAAAATGCATGCAGCAGTGGGTCCCACTGGGCACTTAATGAACTGCCACATCAGGGACCCTTTCCCCCAATGCCTGGCATCAAAGCTAACAGGAAGAGTCCCAGAAAAGCTTAGCGGAGTGCTTACTACATAGAATAAATCTAATCTTACTCCCTCTACAAACAGACTAAGGGGCCGGTCAGAATACACAAGAGGCCCTGATTCCTGAGAGAAGTCCTGATGAAGGGTTGCTTTACTTTGACAGAAAAAGAATGAACTTCTGAAAACGACAGGGCTATAGCCATTTTCTCAAGGGCTAGGAAATGTGGCATAGCTGTTGCCTGGCTTTCTGTCCGTGCCAGGCCAACTCCCTAAAAGTGGAACTCCCATGGAGGGCCTGCACCACACACCATGCTGCTGACTCTCCAGGAGCGCCTGGCATTCCAGTTCCTTCTGGGTCCCACCCTGCCCCACTTAAAGGAGTGAATGACTAAGAAATGGCGAGCACACTTCCCAGCACCAAAGGATATGAACAGCTTTTAAGAACCCGGGGGGCTTGCAACTAGACAGACAACGAGAGACGATGTAGCCTAGGAGAAAGAGCATTCAGTTCTTGAGTCAGGTCTGAATCCCACTTCTGCTAAGTCTGTCACTAGGAGCCTGCGTTTCCTTGTGTCTAAAATTGGGATTTAAGATCTACTTTGCAGAATGGATAAAGTGATAGCTGGAACACCGGCCCTAAGGTAGAGACTCAATAAATAGTTCATTTCCTTACTCTACTTTGGGAAAATTTTGGAAGATGTCATGTTTGCAGATGAAATATATTTCTATGTTTTATGAGGATATTTATGATGTTCTTTGGTATACTTAATATACTATTTTTTCTATAGATAAGGTTTTCTAGTTGAGCATTTCCACATTCAGCATTTTATTTCAGCCTCATAGCAACCCCGTAAAATAAGGAATCTGTATTATTCCAATATTTCAGATTAAAAAAAAAAACAACACTAAGATCCAAAGAGTCTAAAACATTTGCCCAAATTCACAGAACTGGCGAGTGATGAAGCTGCCTGTAAAGCCCACACATGCCCTGGCCTAGAGGCGCCCAACAGAACTTCCGTGGTTCAGGGACTGGCTCTTTGGGCTGGGACGATGAGTGCTGACCAAACACACAGATTTTGAAAAGAAATCTGTACGACAAAATGTAAGGGGCATTTCTACTTACTGCAATATACAGTCCCCAAAGAAAACCCAAACAAATCTCCCTCCTAGTGACAACATCACACCGTTCTTTTTCAGGTCTCAGGTTAAAAGATGGAGCCATCTCACGGTTTATATTTGGAGTTCTTCATTCTGTGCCTATAACATCAGCTCTGCAGCAATAAAGGTTTTCAAGAAAAATGTGTGGGGAAAAGGAAGCTCTAATTATTGATGTTTTCACTTGCCTAATGTTTGGCATTTTACTCAGTGGTTCTTACTGAGATACAAATATAGATGGTAATCCTGCCAAATCCAACCCTGATGATTTGGGTCCAGGCACACGGAACGTGAAGCTGGAGTCCCGACCCTGGGCTTTGCTCTTACTGGGGCCAGAATGTAGCCAGCCAGGGCTGGCTCATAAACTGCCTGACTCCCTGGTCTATCCATTTCTGCTTTATCATTCCCTCTGCTTTCCTAACCACTGCTTTTGCTCTCATTTCAAGCCACTTTGCCCGTGGGGCCAAGCTGCTTCCTCCCTAGGCATGAAGAGAACCCAGCTTATTTTTGAGCATGCATCTAGCCTCCCTGTGGGTGAAGAGTTGAGGGCGATCACAGATTCTCGCTGTGTCCATGTGCACACAAGTACACGGGCACCTTGTAAACCACCACTTCCCAGAGAAGGCAGCAAAACACACAAACATTGCAGTGATACTGAATATGCTTCAATTTTTTTCTGATTTAGAAGGCATGAAGTACTTCAAGGTCAGAATTATAAGCATCAATCACCACACACTACAGCTGCACAGAGGGCCTAGTAAACAGAGTGCCAGGTAAAAGAATGCCAAGAAAAAAAGGAATTTCCTAGGATCTTAGTCAAGCTGCTTGTGACAGATGGAGGTCCAGGTCAGCATGTTCTGAGGATAGGATGCAGAATGGGAAAATTCAACTTGGGCTGTCTTCACTCCAAAAAAATTCTTAAATGTCTATAAAGCACTAAACTTTAGGGATACAGAGACAAATAGGACCCTATCTCTGCCCTCAATGAATCAGCAGTGGTGACATGAACCTGCCAGCATCTGCAAACCCTTTGCAAGTTTGTCTTTTATACTAGGTTGATCCTGCTAAAAATGTAAATCTGTGGCATTCTGTTACTTGAAGTCCCTCAATGGCCCCTGATGTTCCCATGACAAAGGCCAAGCTCTTACATGATCAAGCTCTTGCCTACATCTTCAATTTCATCTCCTACGAAGCACCCCACTCCCTGACACCTCTGGCTAGTTCTCCTGTGCAAATCATGCTGATTTTCTGAGTCTCCCCATTCTTATTCCCTTCAAAATCCTGGTGAGTTGTCACCGCCTCTTTGAAACCTTTCTTGTTGTCCTTTCTGTGTACCTCTTCTGACCTCCTACGCACTCTCATTGGTGCTTCTATCACAGTGGATTGAATTTGTTCACATATATTTCCACACAATTGCAAGTTTCATGAGGATAGAAATTGTCTGTTCACCCTTACATCCCTGGAGCCGAATACAGAACCTGAAAAATAGTGATGCTTAATTAATGTGTGTTGAACTCAAAGGAGGAGGGAGGGGATGGATATCAGTGGAAAGTTTCAGAGAAGCAGTGATACCGTCTCCTCTAAAATGTTACCTGCCACATGCTGGCCTTCAAACTTGTTTCTGGAAGTGCCCTGAAGTGACAACCGATTGTGTGTGATACGATCAAAGATTAACTTAAAAACTCAAAAGACTAACTTGTCTTGAAGAAAGTATGTTCCAGAATTTCTTTGTAATTAAATGACTACAAAGGATCTCAGGGTTAGCCACAGCAGCTCTCGTTTGGAAAGAAGGCAGCAATCTTTGGAATTCA
This sequence comes from Cacajao melanocephalus, assembly GCA_963573385.1. Lineage (NCBI taxonomy): Eukaryota > Metazoa > Chordata > Mammalia > Primates > Pitheciidae > Cacajao > Cacajao melanocephalus. The sequence goes on from CAUYLG010046282.1 coordinate 8,023, forward strand.
TGCAGCATACCTGCCTCAGCTGGGCCTTCAGAGGCTTCTTTTTGGCTTAAGGAAGGGTCAGTAGTGAGTATTTATTGTGCACTGACATTGTGTCAGGAGGTGTGCCACACGTCACATACACATGCCATTGAATCCTCTCATTCTTAGAGTAGATACTATTATGATCCTCATGTTACAGTGAAGGGAAGCACTGAGATGACGCAGTTTGGCCAGGGTGACATATAGAAGTGGCAGGGCCAGGAAGTCAAGACCCCAGAACCCAGGCTCTCAACCACTATATTCGATCTGAACTCTTACAAGATAAAAGCATGTTAGTTTTAGCTATCAAACCTACTAACACCAGGCTGTAACTACAGAGCAGCACCTCAGCCCAAATCCCACTGCGCATCATTTAAGACCGATGCTATTTCTAACGTGTTTCTTCTTGCCAGTTTCTCCCTCTGTAGGTTTGTTTCCAGATGTTGAGCTCCCAGAGGGCAAGCACTGTGTTCTTTTAGCTACACGAAAGAACTCAGTGTTCTTTCAGTGCAGTCTCTGGCATGTGGAAGACTTGGTGATGGGTTAAGCCTACGTGTTTTCTTAACTAGCAGAGGATATTCTACTGCCCGACTTCAGAAACCCTGAGACACAGGTACCCATACAATGATTTATCAAATAAGAGGCTAATTCTTTTATTCAATCAGAAGACAAGAAAGCTGTGATGGGTAGAAGTAGGAGATGAAATAAATACACAGTGTGGCCAAAAAATTTTATGACTAGTAGATAGAGATAAGGCACATCATGGCCAGGAAAAAGATCCTGTGGTGGTGGGTGGCGGGAGTAGCAGATGGTTTTTAATGAAGAATTGCTTGTTTGGCTTACTTGTAAGACCTGAGTAGTGCTGCAACAATAACTTGTTTGAAACAAGATACATCCAGCTCATAAGGCACCACAAACAACTCAGAGTTTGCATGAGACCTCTAAGGGGACACAGCGACCCCAATTTGAGAAACAGGCTTCTAGTTTTAACATTTATTTAGCTAAACCAGACAAACATTCCCTGATCTCTGAGACCATCGTTTAATGACACTTCCCAACACTTTAAAAAAAATCTCCAAGTTCTACACATTCTACTTTCTTAACATATGTTGATTTTTTTTCCCTCCTCCTTAGACCTTCAGTTTTAATTCAGATCTTTGTTTAAAAACCACCCGCTCCTACCAGGACTTCTGCCACTTACCACCTGGCCAGAAGGTTTCTCTGCCTCTATTTCCAGCCCTCTAATCTCTCTTCCACACCTCTCCTAGGGTGACTTTTTTTAAGGATAAATCTGTTCATGTAATTCCTCTGCTTAAAATCCTTTTTACTGCTCCCCAGTCCTAACAGGATAAAGTCCAAGTGCCTGGCAGGGGCTTCAATGCCCTTGGTAGTCTAGCCCTGACCACCTCTCTAGCTTCCTCTTCCTCCAGTTCCCCTGATCACCATGCTCCTGCAGCCAAGTGTGAAACATGCTTTTGTACAATCTGGTGCTTCTGCTGTGAATGGCCTTCTTCCTCATCTGCTTGAGCAAGATCTTAGCATCTGGCAAGACTCTCGGATGTCACCTCTTTTGTGACATCTTTCCCACCACTATTTCAGTCTAGGTCTTTCTTCCTTTTAGCTCCCCTGGCACTTGGAGAATTGCACTGTCTCCCCAAACAGACTGAGTTTCCCCAGGGCAATCAGGTCATTTTGTCTTATTCTTCTTTGCCCTATCACCTAAATATAATACCAAGCTGATTAAGTGAGATAATGAATAATTTAACATTTCTTTTATCAACATCCAAAAGACTATAAGCTGTGACACAAAAGCAAAAATGTTCTACAAAATGTATGAATCAGGGAAAGGAAACCACTCTTTTAACACAGAGACTTTATTACACATGAGAGAAGAGCTGAAATGTCCAAGAGGGCAGAGTTGAGCAATTTAGGAGATTTCCAACAGCAGGAAGCCACTCCTATCCCAGGGTATGGGACAATCAGAGGATGCTAGAAACACACTAGAAGCTGGAGCCAGGGGTAAGACCCATCCTCTACCAGAGATGTTGCCGGAGGCAGACAGTGAAGGCGAAATACCCTCTTGCTCCTTTCCTCTTGCCTCTAGTTTCTCATCAGAACCTCCTGCTGGCCTGACCCAGCCAGAAGCCAGATGAGCTGGGGCTCTAGGATCTGTAGCAGCCTCCCTGCCATTCAGAGTAGAGCAGAGAAACGGTTAGCACAGAGCTGAGAGCACACAGCCATGACCACTACAGCAAATCCATACAGTTCTATGTTCCTGTCATTTTTTTCTTTTGATTAATAAGCAGCTATTCAATAAAGCAAATGCCACTCTCTAGTCTGTCCAGTCAACCTAAAACTGAAAATTTTGTGGACACCTTTTTCACATGCATGAAGCCAAGAATTATGAAATGCGACTAATTTCTAAGGAACATTTGTGATAACTCATCTGGATTGAACTGAACTGTAAATCTACATTAAATACCAGGAAAGGGTTTGCTAAGCAAATTAACAGAATTAAAGAAGATTCCTACTTAAGTCCATAAAATATTCTCTAGGATTTTTGTGCTTTTATGTGAAATTCCACTAATTACAAATAAATCTATTCACAAAAGCCAGTCTCTATGATCTATACTGAGAAATATCTTGTTATGCACTTCAAAGGAATAAAACTGAATGTCTTTCAAAATAGTCTGCAATTCACACCATTCCTCTCCCCTTCTTACTTTGCCCTCAGTTGGTAAGCCCATGATGCTGTAATACCCAAAGTTAGTCCAATAAATATCAGCACATCCTTAAAAAATTGAGGCGACATGGCAAGACTAGAGTCCTCACTCAAGATCCAGCTGGCAATTCCCCTTAAGCATTAAAACAAAGAGTAGAAGGTGATGTTTTCCAAAAAGCCCACATGGCAATTACTCTGTGAAACTGAGGCTACACATGACAAATCTGATAATTAGGATATAGCATGGTAAATGCTTTAATTTATGGAAAGCAATTAACATTTATTAAGTAAAAAGAAGGCAGTAAAACAGGTCTTTATCTTACTGCTAACCATAAATTTGTCTCAAAGCATGAACTCTCTCTGATTCGTATTCAAAGCAAAAGTTACCACACAGATAAATTTTCATTACAGTTGAGAATATTGCTCCCCTGTTTCCGCACCCCTACACCGGTTCTTACCACTGAGCCCTTTTATCATCATCCAAAACAAATACAAAACCTCTTGTGCTATACTAATCAAGCTTGCTGAAGTGGTCAGTTAGTTAGTTTTTTAAAGTGGAATTTTACCATGAAAAGGTACTCCTTTTATGCAGATACTAAGTACTTATGTAGACAGAACCACATAAACATACATGTTCCTTATCCTTAAACATAAGCATTGCCTAGGGACAAGGAGAATGTGAAGGCTACATTCCCTCTTCTGTTTAAATCCCTCTTTCACAAAGGGGAAAGAAAATCAATTAGCCATCGCACAGGAAGCAACTCTGATTCCAAAGAAAAGTGCAGTCTGGCTGGTTCAGCTGTCCTCAGCTCCCAGTTGATTAGCTCCCAGTGTCCTCTCTAATCTGAGCTCTCTTATACTAATTCCATTCCCCAGGGGCGGTCAGAAGCAAGGGGAGGAAGTTTTCCTTGGTCCAGAGGGTCAGAAGTCCCATTTTTCTCATCTAGGATTCCATCCTCTTCCTGCCTTTGCCTATCTAGCAAGCTCAGGAGGCCAGAGTCAACATGAGACAGGCACCTGATGCCAGCTTGGCTTTTGGCACTGGAGCTGTCTCTCTTGCTTTTCTTTTCTTCTTTTTGAGACCAGGTCTTACTCTGTCATCCAGGTTGGAGTGCAGTAGCCCGATCACAGTTCAATGCAGCCTAGATCTTCCAGGCTCAAGCAATACTCCCACTTTTGCCTCCTGAGTAGCTGGGACCACAGGTGTGAACTATTATGCCTGGTTAATTTTTTAATTTATATTGTGTAGAGACAAGGTCTTGTTATGTTGCCCAGGTTGGTCTGGAACTCCTGGGCTCAAGCAATGTGCCTGCCTCAGCCTCCCAAAGTGCTGAGATTTCAGGCTTGAGCCACCATACCCAGCCCTCTATTGCTTTTCCATGGACCACTGGAATACTAAGATCTGAGATTCACCTCTGGGATTGTAGAAAAACGACAGAAAAGCCTTTGGCCTACATCAGTCCTAGGTCCACCCCTAACCTAGATGAAAATAGCTCTCCCATGATACAGCTGGTTTGCTTGGATTTCGCTTTGGGATTGGAGGCCAATGGCCCAACTACTATAGCGTACATTTGTAAAGTCTCATACTTGGCCAGTTAGCCATGTTAAGGTAGGGAGATTACAGGGGTTGGCAGCAAGTAAAAGACAAGGCTGGGTGTGTGGGTTAACTGGTCTCTATTCCTTTTTCCCATAACATTCTCAACAGTTACTAATCTGGCATTATTCACTGGTGATTAACCTGATCTCCGAGGAGACTTATACTAATTGATGTACTAGGGCAAAACTGAGTCAGAAAGAACAGAATCTGAATCTCACTCCTCACACTAGCCATGTGATCTTGTACAAATTACCTTACCTCTCTAGGCCTCACTTTATCTGTTTAAGGAAGAATAGCTATTTGACAGGAGTATTCTATGAATTAAATAAAATAACTTCACACATGGCAGGCATTTAGTAATACTAGTTTCAGAATGAAAGTGTTATTAAATGCAAATTGCCCATCTCAATCATATCTTTCATACGTAAACTTTTCTAGGAGGTATGGGAATTTGATGAGAAAAGGTCTAAACAGCTCCACAGATCCATTAGTCTGGATTTATAATCCAAAATAAGGCATAACAGATGCTGAAATTCTGTATTATGTCAACATAATATTTCCCCCTTAAATGATAACCAACACCTTTTGTGATAATTACTTGTGTTATCTCCAGTGGAACAGAGACTGTATTTCTTAATGCCTTGGGGAGTTTATATGAGTTCATTTTCTTGGTTTTATAATGAAACAAAAACTTCCTGGATAACCTTCCTGGATAACCTTGTATGCTTTCCGGTGGCCAAAAAAAGCTCCCATGTGCAAATAAAAGAAACTAGCTTTTAACAGGCTAAAGTGACAAACCAGTTAACTGAGCCAATTTTTGCTCCCATCTCACTCTTGCTTGCCACACATCTGTAACTTCCTGTCTTCCAAGCTAGTAGCTACATTTGAAATTCAATGAGAATCGAGGGAGAAGAGACGTATAAAGGACATGGGAATCAAGTAAAAATACAAAACCAAACAATCAAAAAACATTGTTCTTTTTGAATACAACTATAAGATATGGCCAGAATCTTTAATAAAGAAAGATTTCTCCTACTTTGACTGAATATTTGTTTTTCTCTTGTTTATAACTTTTTTTAAAAAAAGTATATTAACATTTAAAAAGCTAAAACACAAATTCATTCATTTTAGATTTGCTCCATACTGAAACTGCCGTCTTTTCTGACTTGTCCTAAAATTTACTCATCAGACTCTATACCTGGAGAGATCTGATGGAATGGCAAACTATTTCACATCACCAAAACCTCAAGAGGAACCAGTGATGATAGTCACAAGAAACATTAATTTCATAACTGAAAAGCTCTAATGATCAGAGCTTTATATATAAGATTAGTATAAGTACTGTGTAATCTTCTTTATATATAAGATTAGTATTAAGTTGAAATATTTTACCATTGCTAAGAAACAAAACAACTGACTTGAACCAACCAAACTCTAAGTAAGAAACACAGCTAAGTATTCACTATTGATATGAACACAGGATCAGGTATGAACAAGGCCTACGAATATCAGAAACAAATTTCTGGAGACACATGCCATTTTGTCAAAAGTGCACCTGCTATATATTCACTGGTCTCACAAATGTCCTGCGAAGTGAGTCTTCGGAAGAGTCTATGAGGAAGAAAAAAACTATCTTTAATTTCATGTATCCAATAGGAATGAATATAGTGTCTTCTTAGAGGCTTCTTAGAAGTCATGAAATCATGGAGGTTCAAAGGAAAAAGAAAGAAAGCAACTCAAACTTCCATAGGGCAAACTCCCTATTTCCTTAATTATGTTTGCTTTAGGAATAGACAGTAGGATAAAATAATGGCCTGGACATTTCAAAACTGTCAATGTCATGAAGAAAGAAGGAAAAGAGAGAAAGAGAGGAAAGTAAAGGAAAAGAAACAAAAAGCAAAAGGTCTAAAGAGACATGGCAATAAATGCAATGGGTGCTCTTTGATTGGATCTTTCATTGGGCGAAAAAATAAAGGACAATACTGAGACAACTGTGCAAATCTGAATATAAACTATGTTTTAAATAATAGAATTCCATCAATGTTAGCTTTCCTGAGTGTGAAAATCATACTGTGATCATAGAAGAGAACGTTTTTATTCTTAGGAGATGGAAGCTAAGATATTTAGAGAGGAAGTGCCATGATGTCTACAACTTACTCTCAAATGGCTCATCCAAAGGAGGAAAAAAAAAAATCTAGGTGCAGGATGACTTTCACTGTACTATTCTTTCAACTTTTCTGTAAGTTTTATTTATTTTTTTTAATAAAAAATGTTGGAGAGAGGGGAAGGGTTAGGTAATTCTCCTATCTAGGTGAGATGTTACAAGCCTCCTACACAAAACTCAAGGAATCTATAGCTATGAAGAGAATAGGGAGAGACCCTAAAGGAGGCAGGAGCTATTGGAACTGCTGCTGCTCGGATCATGGCAGATGGGAGGCAGGACTATATTGCAGCTCCAGACAGAGCAGCATGCGGAGGCTTGCACTGTGAATGTTAGCTCCAGATCAACTGTAAGAACAGAGCAGCAATCCTGAGAGGACCCACAGACCCTCTAAAGGAAGTGGACTGCTCCTACAGGACCCTGGAGACACCCCAAATACTCTGGGAGGTGGAAAGCCTGGGCAAGTTTTCAAGCCCCACTCGCCCTCTGCCTGGAAACAAACTTGGGGCTGTTGCGGGGCACCTGGTGGGAGTGATGACACTGGCCCTTTGGTTTGTGTGGGAGCTGGGTGAGGTCTGTGACTGCTGGCTTTGCCCCACTTCCCTGACAACCTGCATGACTCAGCAAAGGCAGCCATACTCCTCCTAGGTACACAACTCCAGTGACCTGGAAATCTCACCCCCATCCCCCACAGCAGCTGCAGCATGACCCACCCAAGGAATCTGAACTCAGATATGCCTAGACCTGCCCCCACCTGATGGTCCTTCCTTACCCATCCTGGCAGAGGAAGACAAAGGACATATAATCTTGGGAGTTCTAGAGTCCCTCTCAACAATATTATAGCTGATGCTCTCTGGAAAGCGCCACCTCCTGGCAGGAGGCCAACCAGCACAAAAATAGAGCAATAAACCACCAAAGCTAAGGACCCCCACTGAGTCCACTGCAACCTCTGCCACCTTCACAGGAACAGGCGCTAGTATCCACAGCTAAGAAACCCATGGACAGTTCACATCACAGGACTCTGCAGACAGCACCCAGTACACAGCCTAGAGCCAGGAAGACTTGCTAGGTGGCTAGACCCAGAAGAGAGACAACAACCACTGCAGTTCAACTCACAGAAAGCCACATCCACAGGAAAAGGGAGAGAGTACTGTATCAAGGGAACACCCTATGGGACAAAAAGATCTGAACAACAGCCTTCAGGCCTTGACCTTCCCTCTGACAGAGCCTACCCAAATGAGAAGGAACCAGAAAACCAACCCGGTAATATGACAAAACAAGGCTCTTCAACATCCCCCCAAAAATCACATTAGTTCACCAGCAATGAATCCAAATCAAGAAGAAATCCCTGATTTATCTGAAAAAGAATTAAGGAAGTTAGTTATTAAGCTAATCAGGGAGGGACCAGAGAAAGGCAAAGCCCAATGCAAGGAAATCCAAAATATGATACAAGGTGAAGAGAAATACTTAAGAAAATAGATAGTTTAAAGAAAAAACAATAAAAAATTCAGGAAATTTGGGCACACTTCTAGAAGTGGGAAATGCTCTGGACAGTCTCAGCAATAGAAGTGAACAAGTAGAAGAAAGACATTCAGAGCTCAAAGACAAGATGTTTGAATTAACACAATCCAACAAAGACAAAGAAAAAAGAATAAGAAAATATGAACAAAGCCTCCAAGAAGACTGAGATTATGTTAAATAACCAAACCTAAGAATAATTGGTGTTCCTGAGGAAGAAGACAATTTAAAAGCTTGGAAAACATCTTTGGGGGAATAATCAAGGAAAACTTCCCCAGCCTTGCTAGAGACCTGGACATGCAAATACAAGAAGCACAAAGAACACCTGGGAAATGCATCACCAAAAAATCTTCACCTAGCCGCACTGTCATCAGGTTATCCAAAGTTAAGATGAAGGAAAGAATCTTAAGAGCTGTGAGACAAGCGGACAGATCCAAGATGGCCAATTAGGAGCAGCTCACGATTGCAGCTCCCAGTGAAAGCGCAGAAGGTGAGTGGACACCGTATTTCCAGACAGATTTTTACTGCCCACAGACCAGGAGATTCCCAGGCAGAGGAGCCCCACGGGTCGCCAGATGGGTGTTTTGGCCGGTGCAGCTGTTTTGGCCAGTGCAGCAGTTCTCTGCACAAAATACACAGCTCCGGGTGCCGTTTTAGCTGGCAACTGGAGCTCCTGGGAGACACAGTCGCCCATTCAACTGATTAAAAAAGGGGACTGAAACAGGGAGCCAGGCCAGGAGATTCCCAGGCAAAAAAGCGCCATGAATCTCAGCTCAGCTGTTTCAGCCAGTGCAGCGGGTCGCCGCACGGGAAATCACACAGATCCCAGCGTCTTTTCAACAGGCGACTGGAACACCTGGGAGACAGGGTCGCCTGTTCGACCAAAAAAAAAAAAAAAAAAAAGGGCTCTGAGGCAGGGAGCCAGGTGATCAGGCTCAGCTGGTCCCACCCCCACAAAAAAAAACAGCAATCTGAAATGCTCTGGATTGAAAGTATCACAACAAGCACAGCTGAACCCGGGACAGTCCAGCTCTGTGGGGGAGGGGCGTCCGCCATTATCAAGGCAGTCCACCACTATGGAGGTAGTCCACCATGGCTGAGGCAGCCCACCACTGCTGAGGCAGCCCACCATTGCCGAGGCAGCCTGCCATTACAGAGAGAGTCCGCCATTATAGAGGTGGGCCGCCATTGCCGAGGCAGTTCTAACTATACCCGTATAAACAGGACTGCAGGGAAGTTCACATGGCAGTAGGGCGGAGCCCACAGCAGCTCAGCAAAGCCTCTACAGG
>CAUYLG010046283.1:0-68679 GCA_963573385.1 Cacajao melanocephalus
ATTCTAGCCTGGGCAATAGAACAAGAATCCCGTTCTCTCTCCCTCTTTCTCTTCCTCTTTCTTTCTCTCGTACATTCTTTTTTTTCTTTCTTTCACTCTCACTTTCTTTCCTCTCTTTTTCTTTCTTTCAAAAAATAAAAATAAAATAAAATAAAATAAAAAGACTTGTAAGACAAAAATACATGGGAAAAAACCTTATTTCAGGATGGTAGAAGGCTGTGGAGGGTGAGCAAACACTAATAAAAGATGTGGGAGAAAGAAGGGAAGACCAAAAAGGGCCTTTCTGAGTAGAATTCATACCTCAGGCTCGGTGCAGTGGCTCATGCCTGTAATCCCAGCACTTAAGGAGGCCGAGGCAGGCGGATCACCTGAGGTCAGGAGTTCAAGACCAGCCTGGCCAACATGGTGAAACCCCATCTCTACTAAAAATACAGGCTGGGCATGGTGGCTCACACCTGTAACCCCAGCACTTTGGGAGGCCGAGGCAGGCAAATTACCTGAGGTCAAGAGTTCGAGATCAGCCTGACCAACATGGAGAAACCTTGCCTCTACTAAAAATACAAAATTAGCCATGCGTAGTGGGCGCCTGTAAACCCAGTCACTCAGGAGGCTGAGGAAGAGGAATCACTTGAACCCGGGAGGCGGAAGTTGTTATGAGCCAAGACTGCCCCACTGTACTCCTGCCTGGGCAACAAGAGTGCAACTCTGTCTCAAAAAAGAAAAAAGAAATACAAAAATAAACCAGGCACGGTGGCATGCACCTGTAGTCCCAGCTACTCGGGAGGCTAAGGCATGAGAACTGCTTGAACTCAGGAGAGAAAGGTTGCAGTGAGCTGAGATGGTGCCACTGCACTCCAGCCTGGGCAACAGAGTGAGACTCTATCTCAAAAAAAAAAGAATTCATACTTTCCAGGAAATAAAATTTGCCTTACAAACATAGTTTGTCAGGCGTGGTGGCTAACGCCTGTAACCCCAGCACTTTCGGAGGCTGAGCTGGGCTGATCACGAGGTCAAGAGATGGAGACCATGCTGGCCAACATGGTGAAACCCTGTCTCTACTAAAAACATACGAAAATCAGATGGGCATGGTGGTATGCGCCTATAGTCCCAGATACTCAGGAGGGTGAAGCAGGAGATTCGCTTGAACCCAGGAGGCGGAGGTTGCAGTGAGCCAAGATCCTGCCACTGCACTCCACCCTGGGGACAGAGCGACACTCTGCCTAAAAAAAAAAAAAAAAACAAACAAACCCCACAAAGATAGTTTAAAACTTTCTCTTTCAGTTTCCTTCCTGATATCCAGCTGCTCAGAGCTCAGTGAGAGAGGAAAGGACATTTCCTGGCAAACATGCAAACAAACACTACGGCATCGCAGACAGCAACAATGGTAACTTATTCCAAACACTTAGGTTACTTTTCATACTTCCCTGTGCATAACCAGCTTCCTATCCCAGAAGACTTGCAATATTTACAGAGAGTGTAGAAGAAAAATGAAATAATAAACTAATTCTGCCTAAACCTTTAGCAAGGAATCTATACTTAAGTCTTTCCAATTCTAGAAAAGACTATAAGCCAAATATGAATCAAGGTTAATAATACTGTCTACCCTTCCTATCTGGGGGTTCCACATCATGGATTCAACCAACCGAGGATCAAAAATCAAGAAAAAGAAAAGAAAAGAAAAGAAAGAATAGTTGCAGCAGCTGTATACTGAGTATGTACAATATAGGATAACAAGTATTTACATAGCATTTACATTGTATTAGGTATTATAAGTAATCCAGAGATGACTTAAAGTATAGGAGAGGATGTGGACAGGTCATATGCAAATACTACACCATTTATATAAGGAACTGTAGCATCTCTGGATTTTGCTGTCTGCTGAGGGTCCAGAATCCAGTCGCCCATGGATATCAAGGGACAATTGTACTTGTCACTAATTAGAAAGGAGAGACTACAGTTTTTCAGGTAAGCAAATTTCTACCATATGGACTGCATATAAAGTCCAAATGTACCAGTAGGCCACATGCAATTCTGAAACTAAAAATTAACATATGTGGAAAGCAGTTCAATATGCTCACCTTTAAGTTTCTTTTCCTCCTTGAATTTCTTTTTTTTGGGTCCAAGTAGGTGTCGTTGTTGCTCATAGAAAGGGTCATATGTGGAGAGCAGGCCTGCACTGTAGTACTGATATTGCTGCAACTGAAGCAGGCAAAGACCATGATGGGCATAGCACAGCCTTCAAATCATCTTTACCACAGAAAACTGAGCCAGAGGAAATCATAGCTCCTAAATACAGTATTCTTCCCCAAAAGAGATAAGTAACATTTAGCATATCAAAGGGAATCACTTCCTTAACTTCAAAACGAGTTCAACTCCTGTATGTGTAACAGGTTGCTGAAAATAATTTAAGAAAGGAAAACTCTGTATGTTGCTGAATTTCTACCAGAATACTTACTTAAACCTGACATACACTGAGACAAGCAACTAATTCCTTGCAAAAACGTCTCCCCTTAGAAATTCACCACCAAGAAATAAACCACATTTCTATCACAGGTCCTCAACTTTACTGAGGTTCCGCATGCTTTTCTTTTTCCCTCTCTCTCTTCATCTCACACTAAAAAAGTGCCTACTATAGTGCCTCTGTTGCCAGGCTAGAGTACAGTGGCACAATCTCGGCCCACTGCAACCTCCGCCTCCTGGGTTCAAGCAATTCTCGTGCCTCAGCCTCCCAAGTAGCTGGGATTACAGGCACACACCATGACGCCCAGCTAATTTTTGTATTTTTAGTAGAGACGGGGTTTTACCATGTTAGCTAGGATGGTCTCAATCTCCTGACCTCGTGATCTGCCCGCCTCAGCCTCCCAAAGTACTGGGATTACAGGCGTGAGCCACTGTGCCCGGCACCTCATGCTTGCTTTCCTACTAGTCATATGTCTGCTTCGAATACTTACCAGTCATCCCAAATCTTGAAACTTTCAAGTCTTTTCTCTCTTCATCTTCCACTAAAAGTCTGCTATTATTACAGACAGTGCCTACATTACCAGAATTCTAACATATGAATAACGTAATTCTTTCCATCTAGGAAGTGGCAAGTAAATGCTTTCAAATATTTCACTTAAATTAATCCCAAAATCTCGTATTAGTTTTGCGTCACATGTTACTTATGCATAAATATAAATTCAAATTAGGTAGCCCACTGTTAAATCTCTTTCCTGAATTATAGCCAAATAAATTCTCCAAGGACTGAAATAAGACTGAAAAATTAACATGGAGAACTATTATAATGTCCTCTGTTAAAAATCAAAATTATATTAGCATGCACTGAGCTGTATATACTTAAAGTCTGAGAACCTTCCTATATGTATGTTTTACTTGAATTTAACAAAGAAGCAAGCCAGGCATGGTGGCTCAGCTGGGCATCATGGCTCACGCCTATAATCCCAACACTTTGGAAGGCCAAGGTGGGCAGATTATTAGGTCAGGAAGTCAAGAGCAGCCTGGCCAACATGGTGAAACCACGTCTCTACTAAAAATACAAAAATTAGCCAGGCATGGTGGTGGGCTTTTGTAGTCCCAGCTACTTGAAAGACTTGAGGTGGAATTCCCTGAACCCAGAAGGCAGAGGTTGCAGTGAACCGAGGTCACGTCACTGCATTCCAGTATGGGTGACAGAGCAAGGCTCCAGCTCAAAAAATAAAATAAAAATAAAAAATAAACATAAGAAACAAGCAAATACTTGGAGCACCAAGTCCCTGAGTGCTAGAGTTTAAGGAGGAAGGAACTTTTTATATCAAAATGGTCAGATATTCTGTTGACCACTTTTACAGGTTTATAAGGTTCAGCATATTATTCCAACGTCTCTGCACTAAGTTTGGACCTTAACTAACAGCTAGAAAATTCTTAGGTCTTCGAATATACTATTGCTCATTATGTACAACATTCCACACTTGCAGAAATAGTCAGAAGGCTTTGGTAACAGCGTTCAAATAGTTGTCACTTAAAACTATCATCATTTTAATGTTAGCGTATGAAGATTTTTCCAAGAAACACTACTGCCAAAGAGCAACTACATGAATAAGCAACACTAGAATGTAAACATTCTGGCAGTTGCTCAACAGGCTAAGCATGGAGTTTCCATATGATCCAGCAATTTCTCTGGTTAAGTATATAATCAAGAGAAATGAAAACACATCCACACAAAATCTGTACATAAATCTTCATAGCAGCATTATTCAAAATAGCCAAAAAGTAGAAATATGCTAATCATAGATCATGAACCGAACAAGGCATATATAAAATAAGGTATAAATACAAAGGAATACTTGCAAAAAAAGGAAATGAAATACCGATACATGCTATAATATGAATCGATCTTGAAAATATTACATTAAGAGGAGCTGGACACAACCATGTGTTGCATGATTCCATTTGTATGAAATGTCTAGAATGAACACATTTATAGAAACAGAGTGGATTGGTCTGGGCATGGAGGCTCACGCCTGTAATCCCAGCACTTTGGGAGGCCAAGGTGGGTGGATCACCTGAGGTCAGGAGTTTGAGACCAACCTGGCCAACATGGTGAAACCTCATCTTTACTAAAAATACAAAACATAAGCCAGGCATGGTGGCACATGCCTATAAATTCCAGCTACTTGGGAGGCTAAGGTAGGAGAATCCCTTGAACCTGAGAGGTGGAGGCCGCAGTGAGCCAAGATCGCACCACTGCACTCCAGCCTAGTCAACAGAGCAAGACTTTGTCTCAAAAAAGAAAAGAAAAGAAAAGAAAAATGAAAAGAAAAGAAAAGAAACAGAGTGTATTAGTAGTTGTCTGGGGCTGAGGGATAGATAGAATGAAGGGCAACAGCTGAGAGGCATGCAGTTTCTTTATGAGGTGATGTAAATGTTCTGGAATTAGTAATGCTAGTAACACGACTCTATGAATATATTAAAAAAACACTGAATTGCACACTTTATAAGGCTAAAGTTCTATTATGTCAATTATATCTCAATAAAGCTATTCCATCGCTATCTAAACATAAACTTAAAATGATGTATCTTTTTGAAGAACATATATATTTTTTAGTCTAGTACATTAGAAGTATTAGTTTAATTTCATGAATTTCTGAGAATTTTAGGAAATTTTATTTATGTTTTTTGAGACAGCATCTTGCTCTGTCGCCAAGGCTAGAGTACAGTGGCACCCTCTTGGCTCACTGCAACCTCTGCCTCCTGGGTTCAAGCGATTCTCCTGCCTCAGCCTCCTGAGTAGCACGGATTATAGGCCTGCTCCACAATGCCCAGCTAACTTTTTGTATTTTCAGTACAGACAGGGTTTCACCATGTTGGCCAGGCTGGTCTTGAACTCCTGACCTCAAGTGATCTGCCCACCTAAGCCTCCCAAAGTGCTGGGATTAAAGGCATGAGCCACCACACCCAGTCAGGAATTTTTTTTTTTTTTTTAAGTTCCAGGGTACCTGTGCAACATGTGCAGGTTTGTTACACAGGTAGACAAGTGCCGTGGTGGTTTGCTGCACCTATCAACCCGTCACCTACGTATTAAGACCAGCACACATTACCTATTTTTCCTGATGCTCTCCCTCCTCCTGCAACCACCTGCCCAGGCCCCAGTGTGTCCTGTTCCCTCCCTGTGTCCATGTGTTCTCAGTGTTCAGCTCCCACTTACTGCTGAGGATAATGATTTCCAGCTCCCTAAAATAACGTACATTTAATAACTATAAACCAGAGGGTGAATACTTCATATGAAGCATTCCTCCTGAAACTCTTACCTCCTTGTCTTTACTATACTTATTTTGGTGAAGTTTCTTATACTTGTGTAGTCGAAGCATGTTGTGAAGTTCTTCTCTGCTGAGATTGAGTTCTTCTTCTTCATCATCGTCTTCACTTTGAGAATCAGCCTCGCTGGATTCATCACTTAGCAGAATGCTCTGAAAAGGGTGAGAACAGAAATGTATCTTTTACTGTGAAGGAATTCCATTTATAATCCAAGCATTTTTTTTCCAGATAAAAACAATGAAAAAACATCATCAGGAAGACAGTCATTCCAGTTCCCCTTATGCTTTATAAATTCAACTGAAAAACACTAAGGATACTAATTAAACTTAGCAAATACAAATTAAAATGCAATAAACCATGGGATACGCTACCAGCAAGAAGGCTAAAAATTCCTCTGAATACTTACATAAGTATAAACGATACATACATGTCATATACATACAAACTATACATACATGCCAAAAACCAAGGCAAAAAAACAAAACAATGGCCAGGCGCAGTGACTCATGCCTGCAATGCCAGTACTTTGGGAGGCCGAGGCAGGTGGATCACGAGATCAGGAGATCGAGATCATCCTGCCTAACACAGTGAAACCCTGTCTCTATGAAAACTACAAATATTAGCCGGGCGTGGTAGCAAGCGCCTGTAGTCCCCACTACTTGGGAGGCAGAGGCAGGAGAATTGCTTGAACCCAGGAGGTGAGGTTGCAGTGAGCTGAGATCACACCATTGCATTCCAGCCTGGGCGACAAGAGCGAGACTCTGTCTCAAAAAACCAAACCAAACCAAACCACACCAAAACAAAAAAAACACAACTACCTATAAGGTATAAAGAAATATAGAAGGCAAGATGTAATGGCCCAAAAGGAGAAACAACCCAAATATCCATTTATTGATAAATGGATAAATAAAATGTGGAATATGCAGATAACGAGATATAATTCAGCCATGAAAAGGAATAAAGCATTAATAGGTGCTACAATATGAAGAATCTTGAAAATATTATGCTAAATTGAAGAAGTCAGTCACAAAAGGTCACGTTATCACAGGATTCAATTCATATAAAATGTCTAGGCTGGGAGTGGTGGCTCACACCTGTAATCTCATCACTTTGGCAGGCCTAGGCAGGAGGACTGCTTGAGGCTAGGAGTTCGACACCAGCTTGGGCAACCTAGCAAGATATCTTCTCTATGGAAAAAGGCATGTGCCTATAATGTCAACTACTTGGAAGACAGAGGAGGGAGGACTGCTTGACCCCAGGAGTCTGAGGATGCAGTGAGCTATGACTGCACCGCTACACTCCAACCTGCGAGACAGAGCAAGAGTCTGTCTCTTAAAAAGAAAAAAAAAACCATGGAAGAGGCATATCAATACACACAAAAAGCAGATTAGTGGCTGCCAAGGGACAGAGAAAGTAGAAAATGGAGAGTGACTGCTAGCTGCGCACAGTGGCTCACACCTGTAATCCCAGCACTTTGGGAGGCTGAGGTGGGCGGATCACAAGGTCAGGAATTCGAGACCAGCCTGGCCAAGATGGTGAAACCCTGTCTCTATTAAAAATATGAAAATTAGCTGGGCATGGTGGCGTGCACCTGTAGTCCTACCTACTCGGGAGTCTGAGGCAGAAGAATCGCTTCAACCCAGAAGGTGAAGGTTGAAGTGAGCTGAGATCGCACCACTATACTACAACCTGGGCAACGGAGCAAGACTCTTTCTCAAAAAAAAAAAGAGAGAGAGAGAGAAAAGAAAAAGGAGAGCAACTGCTAATGGGTACAGGGTTCATTTTAGAATGTTAAAAACCTTATAAGATTAAATTGTAATGATGGGTATACAACTTAGTAAATATACTAAAAACTGCTAAATTTTATCCTTTAAGAGGGTGCATTTGGCCAGGCATGGTGGCTCACACCTGTAATCCCAGCACTTCGAGAGGCTGAAGTGGGCAGATTACTTGAGCTCAGGAGTACGAGACTAGCCTGGGCAACACGGTGAAACCCCATCTCTACAAAAAATTACTTGAACGTGGGGGTACGGGCTTGCCCTGCTTTGAAGGGGTAAGACTGGAGGATCACTAGAGCCTAGTAGGTTGAGGCTGCACCAAGCTGAGATTGCACCACCGTACTCTAACCAGGGTGAAAAAGTGAAACTCTGTCTCAAAAACAAACAGACAAATAAATAAATAATAAAAGGAAAAGGTGAATTTTATGGCAATGAATTATATCTCAAATTTTCAAAATATGACAGCTAAGCATAACAATTTCTCCATTTCCAACAGCCTAAAGTGTCACTGATATCGACCAAATTGGATCTTTTACACAAGCCTTTTGAAGGACCTAGTGATAATAATGAAGGGTTTTAATTGCTTTTGAGTTTTTCATAGAAAAAGTATAAAAGAGAAGTAATTAGTTTCAATAAAACAAATATTATCCTTAATTCAGTTTGGCCATTGACAATAATCTCCTAAGAGTATAAATGAGATTCACGAACTCTTCACTTGTAAATACTCCAATGGATTACTACTACAATTAGAGTAAAATACAAGTTTTCTCACATAGTGTACAAGGCCCTATGTGATCATAATCTTGTAACCTCATCTTCTACCATCTTCCTCATTCACTGTACTTTAGCCATATTAGCCTTCTTTTTCTGCCAAACTTAGTAAGTTGTTTCTTTTCTCAGGACTTTTGCAGTTGTTTCTTCTGACTGGAATGCTATTAACTTAGATATAACATGGTGCTCAGGCTGGGCACAGTGGCTCACACCTGTAATCCTAGCACTTTGCCAGGCTGAAGCAGGTGGATTACCTGAGGCTGGGAGTTCAAGACCAGTTTGGCCAACATAGTGAAACCCCATCTCTACTAAAAATACAAAAAATTAGCCGGGTACAGTGGCACACGCCTATAATCCCAGCTACTCTGGAGCCTGAGACAGGAAAATCGCTTGAGTCCAGGAGGCAGAGGTTGTAGTGAGCAGAGATCACACCACTGCACTCCAGCCTGGGCTACAGAGCAAGACTTTGTCTCAAGGAAAAAAAAAAAATGGTTCTCTGTGATCATTCAGAATCAGTTAAAGTATTACCTCTTTAAAGAAGCCATGTTTATTTACTTGTTTACAGGCTTATAACTGTCTGCCTCCTTTAGAATGTAAGCACCACTGGGCAGGAAACTTGTCCGACTACAATAGCACCTGGCACATCCACATGGATGCACTAAATCAACGTTTGTTAAATGACTAAACTACTTAGGATCTTATGGAAGATAGATTAATATTCCTGATTATGTGACCCAGTGAGGGCAAAGACTTCATCTGACAGATTTTTGTACTTCCTTTCCCTTTAGTACTTTTTAACAGGCTGAGCATCCCTATTCCAAAAACCCAAATTACTCCAAAATCTGAAAGGTTTTAAGCACGAATAAGATGCCACAAGTGGAAAATTCTACACCTAACCTCATGTGACAGGTCACAGTCAAAACACAGGTGTACAACACAGAGTTTATTCAGCATCCTCAACAGAAAAATATAATTACCTTCAGGCTATCTATATAAGGTGTATATAAAACATAAATGAAAGCTGGGTGTCGTGGCTCACACCTGTAATCTCAGTACTTTGGGAGGCCAAGGTGGGTAGATTACCTGAGGTCAGAAGTTCGAGACCAGCCTGATCAACATGGTGAAACACTATCTCTACTAAAAATACAAAATATTAGCCAGGTGTCGTGGCAGGCGCCTGTAATCCCAGCTACTTGGGAGGCTGCGACCCACGACGTGAAGGTTGCAGTGAGCCAATGGTGCCACTGCACTCCAGCTTGGGCAACAGAGTGAGACTCTGTCTCAAGCAAACAAACAAACAAAAAAAAACCATAAATGAATTTGGTGTTTATTAACTTGGGTTCCATCTCTAAGCTATATTATTGTGTATTACAAATATTAAAAAAAAAAAAAAATCTGAGGCCAGGTGTAGTGGCTTATACCTGTAATCTCACCACTTTGGGAGGCCGAGGTGGACAGATCACCTGAGGTCAGGAATTCGAGATCAGCCTACCTAATATAGTGAAACCCTGTTTCTACTAAAAACACAAAAAATCATCCAGGCATGGTGGCGCATGCCTGTAATCCCAGCTACTCAGGAAGCTGAGGCAGGAGAATCGCTTGAACCCGGCAGGTGGAGGTTACAGTGAGAAGGTCGCCCCACTGCACTCTAGCTTGGGCAACAAGAGCGAAACTCCACCTGAAACAAACAAACAACCAACAACAAAAAAATCTGAAACACGTCTGGTCTCAAGCATTTCAGATGAGAGATACTCAACCTGTACTCATTCATGTTTGCTAAAATGACTACACTGAATTCTTCAAATGTTGTCAACAATATCTTCAAAAAACCAAATCCAGTATAAAAGACTCATATTTGAAAAACTGTCAATCTGCCAAAATGAGTTAATAACTTTCCCATCTATCAGTAACTTTAGTAGACTATCTGCATTGTAAACACTCAGCCTTATCTCTTACCTTTAGCCACTTTCTGCTTTTCTTCAGCTTAGAGAAATTATATAAATTCCCCTTATCACATTTTGATTCTGTATAAAGAAACACAAAGAATAAAAAAATTTAAGGATGACTGCCCCAAGATAAGTGATAGTCCAAAGAGGGATCTCACACAACACTGACCTGACTGTAGAACACCATTCAGAGAATATGTGTTTAACATTCCAGAACTGCCTGCTCCAGAAGTTTCACCAAGCAATGAATTTGGAGGTTCTTCCTTAACTTGTATTAAGGGATCCCCAGACTGGGGCAATAAGGGATTACTGTCATCCAGTCCATCTTCACTGTCATCACTATAAATTGAAGAATGAGTCCACAATTACAACTGACCCAGCAAAATATTGTAACTTAAAGTTAACAGAACTGGACACTTTATAGAAGAAACTGATCCTCTGAAATAAGCTGTTTTTATTTGAAAAAGGCAAAAGAAAATATCAAGTATAAAAATCGTTAAGATACTTTAATCCTATAAAATCTGTAAGGATGGTGGAAATCAGGAATTTGGTAAGACACATTGCAAAGATACAATAACATACCTAGAAATATTCCTGTTGAAGATGGCTGACGTTTGTCGCAGGAAATGGTCCAACCGGAGGGCCCTTTCCAAGTACTGAAGATAGAGGGGCTTTGCCAGCTCAGTGCAGCCGCCATCATCCCTGGCACCCAACTCCGAGGCCATAGAACAAATCTGTCTTCATGCACAAGGACCTCTGATTGCACGGCTGCAGAATAGAGATAAGAAGTGAAAGATGAAATTACTATTCATTCTCCCTTTCTCTTGCCTGCTTGCTCCCAATGTGAAGAGAAATCAGACCTTCTAGAACACAAGACACTGAGAAGATAGGATGTCTGCAGAAAGATCATGCTAAAGCTCGTTTCCTAAAGCAAAGGCAGGAGTTAAAAGGATACGAAAAATATCAAAATACAACAGCAACACGGTTAGATTTCACAATGAAAATTCATATTATACTTTTTCAAAACAGTATCTTAAAATGTATACCCACTTCCTTTATTCCTTTCAATAAATAATTATCCAAAACTATGAATAAACAACTATCCAAATCTATACCCCAAGCTCACTGTAGAGCACCTCAGAAAGGAAAGTACTTATAGGAGCACTCGTTCTTAACATCACCTTAAAAATAGGTGCTCCCCTCTTTATTTTGTATTCATATTCGTAGATACATATAAGGTATCTTATTTATAAAGGAATAGATGTATTGGCAGAGTATTTTACTATCCTTTGTAAAAATGCCATAATGAGTAAAATTTAGAAACGATTTAGAAAATTGGAGCATAAAGGCTGGAATGCACGATCTTGGCTCACCGCAACCTCCATCTCCCAGGTTCAAGCAATGCTCCTGCCTCAGCCTCTGGAGTAGCTGGTATTACAGACGCCTGCCACCATGCCCAGCTAAATTTTGTATTTTTAGTAGAGACAGGGAGGGAAACTCCTGACCGCAGGTGATCCACCCAACTTGGCCTCCCATACAGGCGTGAGCCACCACACCTGGCCCCATAAACTATTTTATTAAAAGTTCCTAAAACGGCCAGGCGCAGTGGCTCACGCCTGTAATCCTAGCACTTTGGAAGGCCAAGGTGGGTGGATCACCTGAGGTCAGGAGTTCAAGACCATCCTGGCCACCACGGTGAAACCCCATCTTTATAAAAAAAAAAAATTAAAAAAAAAAAGTTCCTAAAACAAACTAAGTGAGGCCGGGTGCGGTGGCTCACACCTGCAATCCCAGCACTTTGGGAGGCCGAGGCAGGTGAATCACTCTCCGAGGTCAGGAGTTCAAGACCAGCCTGGCCAACATGGTGAAACCTCATCTCTACTAAAAACACAAAAATTAGCCAGACATGGTGGCGGGCGCCTATAATCCCAGCTACTTGGGAGGTTGAGGCAGGAGAATCTCTTGAACCCGGGAGGTGGAGGCTGCAGTAAGATGAGGAGGTTGCAGTGAGCGCGACTGTCACATTGCACTCCAGTGTGGGCAATGAGAGTGAGACTCCATCTCAAAAAATAAAAATAAAAAAACCTAGCCTGGTGCAGTGGCTCATGCCTGTAATCCTAGTACTTTGGGAGGCTGAGGCAGGCAGATCACAAGGTCAGAAATTTGAGACCAGCCTGGCCAACACAGTGAAACCCCGTCTTGACTAAAAACACAAAAAATTAGGCTAGCATGGTGGCACATGCCTGTAGTCCCAAGTACTCGGGAGGCTGAGGCAGGAGAATCGCTTGAACCCTGGAGGGAGAGGTTGTGGTAAGCCGAGATAGCATCACTGTACTATAGCCTGGGTTACAGAGAGACTCTTGTCTCAAAACAAACAAACAAACAAACAAACAAAACTAAGCGATAAGCTTTAAAGGCAATCATACATCTTTGAGTTGTCTTCTCTTATTTTTACAGTTTTCTAATACAATCTTTCTACCTAAAACAGTGTATCTTCTAGGGAAAAAAAAAGGAGAAAAATATTCATGACTGACCATAAAAAGTTCCAGATATGAAATTAAAAGCACAAAAGACTGAAAATCAGACCATGAAAATTAAAAATATGTATACTTTAAAAGCTATCATTAAGAAAATTAAGACTAACCAGGCATAGTGGCTCATGCCTATAATCCCAACACTCTGGGAGACTGAGGAGAAAGGATCACTTGAGCCCAGGAGGACAAGATAAACATAGTGAGAACCTATTTCTATAAAAAATTTAAAATTAACTAGGCATGGTGGCACAGGCCTCTGGTCAAACTATTCGGGAGGCTGAAGCGGGAGAATCACTTATACCCCAGGAGGTTGACGCTACAGTGAGCCAAGATCGTGCCACTGCATTCCAGCCTGGGTGACAGAGCTAACAAAAAAAGAAAATGAAGGAAAGAAAATGAAGACAAGCCAGAGACTAGAAGATATTTGCAAGTCATCTATCTGATAAAGGTCTTGTATCCACATAAACAATTTTTTTTTTTTAAGATGGGGTTTCACCATGTTGGTCAGGCTGGTCTTGAACTCCCAACCTCTGGTCATCTGCCAGCCTTGGCCTCCAAAGTGCTTGGATTACAGGCCTGAGTCACCGCGCCTGGCCAACAACTTTTTTTTTTACAGTTTTCTGCGTGTATGTATAACTCTTACAACTCAAAAAGATAACCCCAATTTAAAAATGGGCAAAAGACTGTGAACAGACATTTTACCAAAGAAGATGTACGACTACCTAATAAACACATGAAATAATGCTGAACATCAATAAATTAAAATTACAACAACATATTACTTTATACTCACTAGAATAAAAAAAAAGATAGGCTAGACACAATGGCTCACACCTATAATTCCAACATTTTAGGAGGCTGAAGTGGGTGGATCACTTGAGCCCAGGAGTTTGAGACCAGCCTGGGCAACAGAACAGGACCCCGTCTCTACAAAAATTAAAAAATTAGCCAAGCATGCTGATGCATGCCTGTAGTGCCGGCTACTCAAGAGCCTGAGTCAAGAAGACTGCTTCAGCCCAGGAAGTCAAGGCTGCAGTGAGCTATCATTGTGCTACTGCGCTTCAGACTGGAGTAAGACCATGTCTCCAAAAAAACAAACAAAAAAAACTAGACAGCGAGAGAGAGGGAAAGAAAAACGTAAGAAAGAAAAATGTTCCAAACTCCCACTGTGGTGATAGTTGTAAATTTACCAAAAGTCACTGAACTGTATATTTTATTTAAATTAGGTAGATTTCATAGTATGTAAATTGTCAGTCTTGGTAATAAAAAGGAAAAAAATGTTCAAAAATACTTTTGGCCAGGTGCAGTGGCTGAAGCTTGTAATCCCAGCACTTTGGGAGGTGAGGGAGAAGGACTGCTTGAGCTCAAGAGTTCAAGACCAGCCTGAGTAACATAGCGAGACCTCATCTCTACAAAAAAAAGATCAGCTGAGCGTGGTGGCATGCACCTGTAATCCCAGCTACTTGGAAGGCTGAGGAGAGAAGATGATTTAGCCCAGGAGGCTGACCTCAGTCAGCCATGAATGCACCTTTGTACTCTACCCTGAGTAACCGAGTGAGATCCTGTTTAAAAAAAACAAAAAACTTTAAATTTTACCTTTTCAAAGTGAGACTTAACATGTACCCACCCCAGAAGATTTCAAAGAAATTGGTTCTTAAAATACAATAAAACTCTCTTAGAGAACAGCAAATAATTCATCTTAATATATGTATAAATAAGCACTCTGCTTGGCTCCATCCCAAGGTTTTATTACAGAACAATTAATCTCATGCTCTATCTATTTTACGTGAAAATGAAAATGACACTAATTAAGGAGCTATGACTACAAAGTAACACTGAGTGATTCAAAATGAATAGAATATTTTGAATATTTTGAAAACTTATTCCTCGGTATCTATGTGAGTATAAAATCAAAACGAATCTGTTGAGGAAAGATCACAGTTACTTCTAGTCTTACAATGCTCAATATATTCTCTGTTGAGACACCCAGTATATATCAATCCTTTCAACTGGTTCATCCCAGAAATCACCTTTGCAGCTTATCACCACTGATGGCTGAAATGACAGCTGCGATGCATTCACTTATGTCCATAATTCCACCAAAAATAGGTGCTGCAAGCACGAAATTCTCCACATATCTTCACAAGAAGTCTTATGATATCTAGAGAACCAAGTTATATTATATTTTCAAGTGTTCAATTTTTTTCTTTATCGCCATTAAAATATAAAAACAAAATATACCTAACATAAAACTTAGCATTTTAAACATTTGTAAGTACATAGTTCAGTGGCATTACGTACATTTGCATTGTTATGCAACCATTACTACCATCCACATTTTTTTTTTTTGAGACAGAGTCTCCCTCTGTCACCCAGGCTGGAGTGCAGTGGCGCAATCGCAGCTCACTACAACCTCTACCTGCTGGGTTCAAGCAATTCTCTCACCTCAGCCTCCCAAGTAGCTGGGACTACAGGTGCATGCGACCATGTCCGGCTAATTTTTGCATTTTTAGCAGAGATGGAGTTTTACCATGTTGGCCAGGCTAGTCTTGAACTCCTGGACTCAAGTGATCCACCTGCGTAAACCTCTCAAAGTACTGGGATTATAGGTATGAGCCACCCACTGGGCCAACAATTATTTTTTAATCACTTTTTAAAATTGCTGGCCTCTCAATTCAGCCTATTCTTGATTAGTCTGTTAAAAAGCTGCTGCTATAATAACCATTTTCATCTCCTCTATGTGTCTCTCATTCTCTACAAGAAAACTACATGGCCACCTACCTTATCCATCCGTTATTGTCCAACTTCAACAAAACACTTGATATTTCTCAGTAACCCTTTTACCTACCTTCTAGCAATTGTTCCTCATTCTCTACAAAGATTACTTCAAACCTTTTACTTCTTCCTCAAAATTCTAAAGTCATTCCCCGCCTCATCTTGGAAGAGCTTGAGGAGCAAATCATTCCATCCTCTTATTTCACCTTAGCTCAATAGTTTACTCTCTTATTTGTTGTGATATTTGAGTCACCAACACAAATAGACTTTATCTGTAACTCCCAGTCAAGCTGATTCTCCATACTAGTACAAAAGATATGACTATTTCTTGCCAGGCACAGTGGCTCATGCCTGTAATCCCAGCACTTTGGGAAGCTGTGGCAGGCGGATCATTAGGTCAGGAGATGGAGACCATCCTGGCTAACACAGTGTAACCCCATCTCCTCTAAAAATACAAAAAAATTAGCCGGGCATAGTGGCAAACACCTGTAGTCCCAGCTACTTGGGAGGCTGAGGCAGGAGAACCCCTTAAACTTGAGGTGGAGGACGCAATGAGCCAAGATCAGATCGAGCCAAGGCACTCCAGCCTGGGCAACACAGGGAGATTCTGTCTCAAAAAAAAAAAAAAACCACTATTTCTTATGTCACCTATTATGGGTCATGCCCATGCATTTGTATTTCAACTTATTTATGTTTCCCCAATATATTACAATTAGGGCATCATACTCCTTTTTAAAATTACATACAGATTATATTACCTATAGATTTCATTTCAGAATTTAAAAAAGGGCATATGATAAAACATTTGTAATAAAAAAGGAGAGTTGGGTCTAATACATTTGAGAACCATGCTCTCTGATAACCACTGTTTATCAGAATGAATGAAAGGAAGTCCATATTGCTGAGTGACTCTTGCTTTTAGATACTCTACTTTTCTTCGAAAACTTGGACTCTTCCTTGTTTACCTCCTTGACTGTAACTTTATTCTAAATGTGGAGTACACCAAAGTTCTGTCATCTATTCCTACCTCTCAGAAAATCTCATCTTCATTTTGGGAGGCCGAGACGGACTGATCACTTGAGGTCAGGAGTTTCAGACCAGCCTGACCAACATGGAGAGAAATCCTGTCTCTACTAAAAATACAAAATTAGCTGGGCGTGGTGGTGCATGCCTGTAATCCCAGCTACTCCGAAGGCTGAGGCAGGAGAATCACTTGATTCCGGGAGGCAGTGAGCTGAGATCACACCATTGCACTCCAGCCTGGGCAACAAGAGCAAAACTCTGTCTTTAGAATAAAAAAAATAAAAAAAACTCATCTTCTACCAGGAATTCAATTAACACTGCTGTACGACTGACCCTCTGGCTCTCCACTTGCAAAGCATACAATCCACATTTCTAGATGCTTTCCAGCCCCTAAAAACTCAAACTTCTCATATACCTCCACAGCAGCTAGTTCACCTGTCTTTTTTATGTAACAATTTTTCAGACTCAAAATCTATGAATCATTTTTTACACCCCCTTCTACTTCTCTCTTGACGTGCAACGAGTCCCAATGCGTAGTTAATTCTTCTTTGGGAATAATGTCTGGAATATGTCCATTTCTCCCCATTATCAGTGTTTTGATTTAGCTTCTTAACATCCCACACCTAGACTACTACTTCCTAATTGAGTTTCCCACCTCCAGGTTCTTCTCACTCTAATCCATCCTGGCAGATACTGCCAGATCAGTGTTCCCAAACCATCATTCGTTTTTTTATTATTTTTTGAGACAGGGTATCACTTTGTCACCTAGGCTAGAGTGCAGTGGCGCAATCTCAAACTCACTGCAACCTCCATCTCCCTGGCTCAAGCATTTATCCCCTCTCAGCTGGGATTACAGGCGTCCGCCACCACCCCCAGCCAACTTTTCGTATTTTCAGTAGAGATGGGGTTTCACCATGTTGGCCAGGCTGGTCTCAAACTCCTGACCTCAAGTGA
This sequence comes from Cacajao melanocephalus, assembly GCA_963573385.1. Classification (NCBI taxonomy): domain Eukaryota; kingdom Metazoa; phylum Chordata; class Mammalia; order Primates; family Pitheciidae; genus Cacajao; species Cacajao melanocephalus. The sequence continues at coordinate 17,575 of CAUYLG010046283.1, forward strand.
TCCACCTGCCTTGGCCTCCCAAAGCGCTGGAATGACAGGCGTAAAGCCACCATGCCCAGCCCAAAATCATCATTCTGATTATGTCATCAGTTCCTCAATAGCAATCCAAAACTCAATAAAATCTAATTTCTTCAGCTTGAAATTCAAAGACCTTTATAATCTGATTTTGAGTTACCTTTTTCAGTTTAATCTTTTACTACTTCCCCACATTCCAGACAGTAAGAGTTCGTTTAAAATGTCTCTTAACTTCCTCTCAGACCTGTCTCACTTCAAGCAGAGCTCTTTAAAATTCATCTGACCAGCCGGGCATGGTGGCTCACCCCTATAATCCAAGCACTTTGGAGGCCAAGGCGGGTGGATCATCTGAGGTCAGCAGTTCAAGACCAGCCTGATCAACACGGTGAAACCCTGTCTTTAAAAATAAATAAATAAATAAATAAATAATCAGTCCATCTGACCACAGGCTCACACTGTCACTGCTAAGGGTGAAAGAACTATTCAATACATTTTCGGAACAATTCATCATTGAATAGCCTGTTCCACACCCTGAACTCTGGCTCTTTAATCTTCATTATCCTGAATCTGAGCTCTGATGCTACTTTAGCTGCCCTGCCAACAGCTTCATGTTAATGGTAAACTGTATGCTTCAGAATCATACTCACATATATAAGACTTCCTAAGCTGTGTTCAGGGGTAATCCGGGGCTGATTGCTTTGCACTCTCTAGCTACTGCTAGGCCCTTACTTTTTTCTTTTTTTTTTTCCTCCAGAGGGAGTCTCACTCTGTCACCCAGGCTGGAGTACGGTGGTCCAATCTTGGCTGACTGCAACCTCTGCTTCCCAGTTCAAGCGATTCTCCTGCCCCAGCCTCCCAAGTAGCTGGGATCACAGGCATGCGCCACCACACCGGCTAATTTTTTTTTCTATTTTTAGTAGAGATGAAGTTTCAACATGTCGGCCAAGCTGGCCTCAAATTCCTGACCTCAAGTGGTCCAACCGCCTTGGCCTCCCAAAGTGCTGGGATTACAGGCTTGAGCTACCGCGCCCAACCAACTTCTTATCAGTATTTATAATGTACAGAATTATGTATTCTGTACAAAATTCCCTTTTATATTTAGTTTTACTAAAAGGCAGTTTCTTTTTGGGAGTCGACACACTTAACCAGTCTGGGTAGTAACAGAGAAGTTATGTGGAACTGTGTTCCCCAAAGAAGACTGAAAATCAAAGTTCAGGTAATTCATCCCAAAGACGAACCATCTGCAAATAAGCATGAGTTGAACGTACACTAACTGGATCCTGCTCTTCAATCTGTAGATATTTCAGTCAGTCATATCTGTGATGATTAAATAAAGAGCAAATGTAATTACTTTTACTCTATTCACTATATGGTCTAACAATCAACAAGGAGATGTTTACATCAAACCAGGTGGTTGATACACACTTCTTTAAATGTTAGACATTTTCCTTTATGCAAGAAGCTTGAGGGGCAGGCACCTCCATTATAAAGAATTCCAAGTGGGGATCCAAATTTCTCTATTTTCTCAAATAGTAAGGAGGCTACACACACACACACATTCTATTGAGAGCTTTGTGCCAAATATTTCATATGTGTATGCATTTTACACACACATTAATTCATTTAAACTTTACATAATGTAGATACTATTACAACTGCCATTTTACATATAAAGAAACTGAGCTTAACTAACTCGCTCAAGATCATATAAACAGAAGTGGGCCAAGATTGGAATCCAAGAAGTGTGACTTCAAAGTCCCACAAGATTAAGTACTCCAATAGTCTGAAGTATATCCAGCAAATTAGAGGCTCCTAGGACAGAAAACTATGCCACTGGAGTATCTCAAGGAGTATTTTAATGTACTCAATCATTCAATCATTTGTTTATATCAATATAAAACTTCATTTCATACTGTGGATCATAATCCAATTCTGCTTTAATTTTCCTACTCAAATTGTTCCAGCTTTGGCCACTGGAAACTCTTTCAGTTGGTTCCTTTGCTCCTTTGCCATAGGCCCATCAATGTGAAATGTTACGGTTTTTAGACCACTTCCTTACTTTTTGGTACAACAAGATACTCAAGGTTCATCTTATATGTATTTCCTGCCTCAAGCACAGAATCAACCATGTCTCCAAGAAGCCCTAGTTTCTTTTATTGGAGAATAGTATTAGAAAATAAGATCCGGGGCAAGGTGTGTTGGCTCACACCTGTAATCCCAACACTTTAGGACGCTGAGGTGGGAGGAGTACTTGAGCCCAGGAGTTCAAGACCAGCCTAGGTAACATAGGGAGACCCCCCTCTTCCATAAAAATAGAAAAATCTGGCCGGGCCTGGTGGCTCACGCCTGTAAATCCTAGCACCTTGGGAGGCCAAGGTGGGTGGATCACCTGAGGTCAGGAGTTCAAGACCAGCCTGGCCATCATGGTGAAACCCCATCTATAAAAATAAATAAATAAAATAGAAAAATGTGACTGATCACAGTGACTCATGCATGTAACGCCAGCATTTTGGGAGGCCGAGTCAGGTGAATCACTTCAGCTCTGGAGTTTGAGAACAGCCTGGGCAGCACAGCAAAACACCATCTCTATGAAAAATACAAAAATCAGCTGTATGTGGTGGCAAGAACCTAAAGTCCCAGCTACCTGGGAGGCTGAGGTGCAAAGATGGCTTAAGCCCAGGAGACAGAGGTTGCTGTGAGCTGAGATCACACCACTGCACTCCAGCCTGGGTGACGGGGCCAGACCTATCTCAAAAAAAGAAAGAAAGAAAAAAAAATTAGCTGAGCATTGTGGCATATACCTGCGGTCTCAGTCCCAGCTATTTGGGAGGCTGAGGTGGGAGGACAGCTTGAGTCCAAAAGGTCATCGCTGCAGTGAAAACACCACTGCACTCCAGCCTGGGTGACAGAGCAAGACCCGTGTCTAAAAAAATAAATATATAAAAATAAAAATAGAAACCAAGATCTGCGCACTAGGTGCACTCCTAGGTATTGTTTCTTTCAACTTTCTCAGCTGACAGAGAATAGAAATAGAAACATATGTGTGTATATTAATTCAAGTATATACATATATCTATAAATATTTCTACATGTTAACATGGAACTATTTTGTCCTGACATCTCCAACTCGAATCCATTACCACAAAGATTATTCTAGCCTCCTCCCTTTGCTTAACTGTAAATTCTAATCCGACAGTGAGAAGCTTGCCTCCTGCCATCATTTACTTAATTCTTCAATTGTAGCATATACATACACAATCAGTATCAGAATTGTTAACTTCTATCCCTTTGGGAAGTAACTTTATCAATTAAAGTATAAGGGTTATGTACAGTTCCTTTTGTCTTACAAATTCCATTCATTTCCAAAGTTACTGAAGTCAGCACCTTCCTCCCTTTTAGCAAGGTTGCTTCACTCAATTGTGACAGTCTCTCCTGTTAAGATCTGCATTCCTGAAATTCCTTGACCTCTTAAAAAGTTTTTTATATTTGCATACATTAAAGTTTACTCTTAGGCCCAGCACAGTGAATCACACCTGTAATCCCAGCACTTCTGGAGGCCAAGGCGGGCGATGACTTGAGGCCAGGAGTTCAAGACCAGCCCGGCCAACATGGTGAAATCCTATCCCTACTAAAAATACAAAAATTAGCTGGGCATTGTGGTGCACACCTGTAATCCCAGCTACTTGGAAGGCTGAGGCAGGAGAATTGCTTGAACCTGGGAGGTGGAGGCTGCAGCGGGCCATGATAATGCCACTGCACTCTATCCTGGATGACAGAATAAGACTCTGTCATTAAAAAATAACTAAATAGGCCGGGCATGGTGGCTCATGCTTGTAATCCCAGCACTTTGGGAGGCCGAGGTGGGTGGATCATTTGAGGTCAAGGAGTTCCAGACCAGCCTGGCCAACACAGTGAGACCCCGCCTCTACTAAAAATACCAAAATTAGCCGGGGTCGTGGCAGGCACCTGTAATTCCAGCTACTCAGGAAGCTGAGGCAGGAGAAGCACTTGAGCCTGGGAGCAGAGGTTGCAGTGAGCTGGGATCGTGCCACTGCACTCCAGCCTGGGCCACAGAGTGAGCCTATGTCGAAAGGAAAGGAAAAGGAAAAGAAAAGGAAAGGAAGGCAGGAAGGCAGGTTTACTCTTTGTGCTGTAAAGTTCTATGGGTTTGAGAAATGCATAATGTCATGTGTCCACCAATACAGTGTCAAACAGAATACTTTAATGAAGCAGTATAACTGATACAACTCTCAGTGGGAACAGCATGGTAAGTAAGAAAGAAGATGAAGTCAAGAGCTGTGAGATGAATCCACTGATACACCACAAATAGACTAGGACTGGCAGTTACCCTCTCTGGGTCTCAGTAGTTCCACTATAAAATGGGGGTTCAATTGGACTAATAATATACAGCACTTATTAAACACTACGTGTCAGGAATGGTGCTAAGCACGTCACATGCATTGCCTTGTTTATTTCTAACAACACTATAAAGCAGACACTGAGAGAGCAGGACGTCCACCTTCAGAACAGGAACCTTTGTACAAAACAGAGAATTAAATAAGGGTGATATTGAAAAACGGAAGAATATTTTTGCTCAGAAGCATGTCCAGTGTTACGGCATGGAAAAGGGAGGCCAGCAAAACGCTGGGCCAAATCTTCACAGTCTCTTCAGAAAGAAGACAGCTCAGGCTGTTGGATTCTCTTACACACATGCCAATAAGAAAAAAAGCATCACCTGGGGAGAGGATACACTGATACAGTATTTGCAGAATCCCAAGAAGTACATCCCTGAAACAAAAATGATCTTCACCAGCATCAATAAGAAAGAAAAGGCAGACTTGATAGCTTACCTAAAAAAACTACTAATAGCTAGGCACAGTGGCTCATGCCTGTAATCCCAACACTTTGGGAGATAGGCAGATGGAACAAGTGAGGTCAGAAGTGCGAGATCAGACTGGTGAATATGGTGAAACCCCATCTCTACTAAAAATACAAAAATTAGCCAGGCACGGTGGCGGGCGCCTGTAATTCCAGCTACTAGGGAGGCTGAGGCAGAAGAATCGCTTGAAGCTGGGAGACAGAGGTTGCAGTGAGCTGAGATCATGTTATTGCACATCAACCTGGGTGACAAAAGCGAAACTCCATCTCAAAGAAAGAAAGACAAAACTGGCTGTGGTTAAATGAATATGCTTGGTTTTTTTAATTTTACTTCTTACATTTTTTAGACGGGGTCTTGCTCGTCACCCAGGCTGGAGTGCAGTGGCTGGATCACAGCTCACTATAGCCTTGACCTGCTGGCTCAGGTGATCCTCCCATTTCAGCCTCCAGAGTAGCTGGAACTACAGGTATTCACCACCTGTATGAACCCAGGAGGCAGAGGATGCTGTGAACCCTGCTAATTTTGTTATTGTTGTTGTTCTTTTTATTTGTTGTATTTTTTTTTAGAGACAGGGTTTCACCATATTGATCAGGCTGGTCTCGAACTCCTGACCTCAGGTGATCAGCCCACCTCGGCCTCCCAAAGTGCTGGGATTACAGGCGTGAGCCAATGCGCCTGGCCCTGGCTAACTTTTTGCAGAGATGGGGTTTTGCCATGTTGCCTAGGCTGGTCTCAAACTTCTAAACTCAAGTGATTTGCCTGCCTCAGTCTCCCAAAGTGCTGAGATTACTGGTGTGGGCTATCATGAAGGTATTGTTTTTTTTTAATTTTAATAGTAATTCCAATTAGGTAAATGCTATCACTCTTCTCCCCTTCTAAAGATATGATTGAACTTCATTAATAATCTTCAACTTTTCATCAAGATGGCGAATGCCATCTTAAAACCTATTAGAGATTGGTTTTATATTTAGATTTATATAACTGGTTATGCGAACATATTTATTTTTTTATTTTTATTTTTTTTAAAGGATGGGGTTTCACCATGATGGCCAGGCTGGTCTTGAACTCCCAACCTCAGGTGATCCACCCACCTTGGCCTCCCAAAGTGCTAGGATTACAGGCGTGAGCCACCGCGCCCGGCCTCGAACATATTTAAATACTGGCAAAATTCCTTCACTGTCTCAGAACCAAGCATGATTCACCTGTGTTTTTTGCCTCGTAACAGCAACGGCTGAAGATAAGGCAGCAATGTCTACCTTTTTGGCCTTAACTATGCCAAGCTAATTAGAATTCCTTGTATTTAAAATGGTTCCTTTTGCTTACTGAAAAGCACTTTAGGATGTGGTTTATGTGTAGCATCAAATAAAGGATAATTAGTACTTAAAAATAAAATAGGCCAGCCGTGTTGGTTCATGCCTATAATCCTAGTACTTTGGGAGGCGGAGACAGGTATATCACCTGAGATCAGGAGTTTTGAGATCAGCCTGGACAACGTGGTGAAACCCGTCTCTACTTAAAATATGAAAATTAGCTGGGCATGGTGGCAGAAACCTGTAGTCCCAGCTACTTAGGAGGCTAAGGCAGGAGAGTCCCTTGAACCAGGGAAGCAGAGGTTGCAGTGAGCTGAGATAGCGCCACTCCACTCCAGCCTGGTGACACACCAAGATTCCATCTCAAATAAAAAAAAAAAAGGCCAGGTGTGGCTCATGTCTGTAATCTTAGCACCTTGGGAGGCCAAGGTGGGTGGATCATGAGGTCAGGAGTTCAAGACCAGCCTGACCAACTTGGAGAAACCCCATCTCTACCAAAAATACAAAAAAATTAGCTGGGCATAGTGGTCTACGCCTGTAATCTCCAATAGGAGGCTGAAGCAGGAGAGTCACTGAGCCCAGGAGGTAGAGGCTGCAGTGGGCCGAGATCAGGCCACTGCACTCCAGCCTGGGCAACAGAGCAAGACTCCATCTGGGGTGTGGGAAGAAAGAAGTTTCAAAAACAGGCTGGACACAGTGGTTCATGCCTGTAATCCCGGCACTTTGGGAGGCCAAAGCATGCAGATCACAATATCAGGAGTTCGAGACCAGCCTGACCAACATGGTGAAACCTCATCTCTACTAAAAATACAAAACTTAGCCAGGCATTGTGGCACGCTCCTATAATCACAGCTACTAGGGCGGCTGAGGCAGGAGAATCACTTGAACCCAGGAGGCGGAGATTTCAGTGAGCATCACTGCGAGACTCCATCTCAGAAAAGAGATAAAAAAAGGAGTTTCAAAAACAAACCACTCCAGCCAGGAGTGGTGGCTCATGCTTGTAACCCCAGCACTGTGAGAGGCTGAGGCGGGCAGATCACAAGCTCAGTAGGTTGGGAGTTCGAGACCAGCCTGGTCAACACAGTGAAACCCCATCTCTACTAAAAATACAAAAATCAGCCAGGTGTGGTGGTAGGTGCCTGTAATGCCAGCTACTCAGGAGGCTGAGGCAGGAGAATTGCTTGAACCCAGGAGGCGGAGGATGCAGTGAACCGAGATCATGCCACTGCACACCAGCCTAGGCAACACAGCTAGATTCCATCTCAAAAAAATAAAACCTGTCAAGCCATATTCATCTTTCAAGCTAGTTCTAATTTTCCAAATTATTCATGTTTTTTCCTAACACAATTCACAGTGCATCGCAGTATTCATTCTACTTGACTCTATTCTGAAGTCAAATTTCTTTTTCTCTTGTGTTTTTCTTTTTTGTTTTTTTGAGACGGAGTCTTGCTCTGTGGCCCAGGCTGGAGTACAGTGGTGTAATCTCGGTTCAGTGCAACCTCCCCTCCCGGATTCAAGCAATTTACCTGCCTCAGCCTCCTGAGTAACTGGGATTACAGATGTGTGCCACCACATCCAGCTCATTTTTTTTTTTTTAGTAGAGACAGCATTTCACCATGTTGACCAGGCGGGTCTTGAACTCCTAACCTCGTGATGTGCCCGTCTCAGCCTCCCAAAGTGCTGGGATTACAGGCGTGAGCCACCGTACCAGCCTCTTCTTTTTCTTTCTAAAGATACAGTCTTGCACTCTCTGCCCAGGCTACAGTACAGTGAGACAGACCATGTCTCACTGCAGCCTAAAACTCCTGGCCTCCAATCCACCAGCCTAAGACTCCCAAGTAACCAGGACTATAAGTATGTACCACCATGTCCAGCTAACTTTTTTTCTTTTTTCTGGTAGAGAAGGGTCTTGCCATGTTGTCCAGATTATTCTCAATCAATCCTCCTGTCTCAGCCTCCCAAAGTGCTGAGGCTATACAGGTGTGAGACACCACATCCAGCCACAAATGACTTTTGGGAACTGGGCTGGGCACAGTGACTCACGCCTGTAATCCCAGCACTTTGAGAGGCAAGGCGGATGATCATTTGAGGCCAGGAGTTTGAGACAAGCCTGGCCAACATGGTGAAACCCCATCTCTACTAAAAAATACAAAAAATAGCTGGATGTGGTGGCGCACACCTATAGTCCCAGGTACTTGGGAGGCTGAGGTACAAGAATCACTTGAACCTGGGAAGCAGAGGTTGCAGTGAGCAAAGATAATGCCACTGCACACCTGCCTAGGCAATAGACTGAGACTCTGTCTCTAAATAAATATGGGAACCGTATATTATTCATTTAAAAGATATTCCAGCCAGGCACAGCAGCTCATGCCTATAATCCCAGCACTTTGGGAGGCTGAGGCGGGCAGATCATAAGGTTAGGAGTTCGAGACGAGCCTGGGCAACATAGTGACACCCTGTTTCCAAAAAAAACAATAAAATAAAAGTCATATTCCTGGCCAGGGGAAGTGGCTCACACCTGTGCTCCCAGCACTTTGAAAGGCCGAGGTGGGCAGATCACTTAGGTCAGGTGTTCAAGATCACCCTGGAAAACATTGTGCAATCCCATCTCTACTAAAAATACCAAAATCAGCCAGGTATAGTGGAATGACCCTGTAGTCTCAGCTGTTTGGGAGGCTGAAGCAGGAGAATCTCTTGAACCTGGGAGGCAGAGGTTGCAGTAAGCTGAGATCACACCACTGTACTCCAGACTAGGCAAGAGAGTAAGACTCCATCTCAAAAGGGAAAAAAAAAGAGCATATTCCAGAAAGGTGTTCTCAGGCTTTTTGATTTTATAAATCCTCTTGGGGGCCGGGCACGGTGGCTCACACTTATAATCTCAGCACTTTGGAAGGCCGAGGTGGGTAGATCACGTGAAGTCAGGAGTTCAAGACCAGCCTAGCCAACATGGTAAAACCCTGTCTCAACTAAAAATACAAAAATTAGCAAGATGTGGTGGCAGGAACCTATAATCCCAGTACTTGGTAGGCGGAGGCAGGAGAATTGCTTGAACCCGGGAGGTGGAGGTTGCAGTGAGCCAAGAACGTGCCACTGCACTCCAGCCTGGGCAACAAGAGTGAGACTCCATCTCAGAAAAAAAAAAAAATTTGCTGAGTATGGTGATGCGCGCCTATAATCACAGCCACTCAGGAGGCTGAGGCAACGGGCAGAGGTTGCAGGGAGCCAAGATTGTGCCACTGCACTCTAGCCTGGACTACAAGAGTGAAACTCCATCTCAAAAGAAAAAAACCTCTTGCACAACAGAATAGGTTTCTTTAGACTACGAAGGGGTCCAAGACACATTTAAAAATGTTAAGAACCCTGCTCTGGAGGGAAAAGCTCTGTTGCTACGGCTGGAGTGCCGTGGCACAATCAGGGTTCACTGTAACCTCAACCTCCCAGGTTCAAGCAAACCTTCCATCTCAGTTTAACAAGTAGCTGAACTACAGGCACACGCCACCCCCATCCAACAGTTTTATTTTCTGTAGAGATGAGGTCTCACTATATTGACCAGGCTGGTCTCAAGCTCCTGGACTCAAGTGATCCTCCTTCCTCTGCCTCCCAAAGTCCTGTGTGAACCACTAGGCCTGTCTGAAAACACTCTTCAAAGTATTTTTTGGGAAGGCAGAAGGAATTAATCAAAAATAGAATACTGATTCTGTCATTTACTGGCTATGTGATTTAATCTGGTTTCAATTTTGTCATCTGTAAAATGAGGATAACTACAAGGAAGTTTTATGAGCATTAGAATTATAATATATAATGTTATCTACCATACTGACTGACTCACAAGAGTTGTTTGATATTAGTGTCTATGCCCTTCTCAATCTCTACATGCTGTAGCCTTATCATATCAAGATTCTGATGCTTAAGATCCAACTTTAAAACTTTTCAACAGTTTTCCTATAAAAACTCAGTCTCCGATTAGCCCTAACCCACTCTGTCCACTCTAAAATCCACTGCATCCTAGCATTTACCTTTCATCTGTATTTTGTTGTTGTTTCTGAGTCAGCTCTGGCTCTGTCGCCCAGGCTGAAGTGCAGTGGCTCAAGGTCAGCTAACTGCAATCTCTGCCTCCTGGACTTAAGCCATCCTCCCACCTCAGCCTCCCATGTAGCTTGGACTACAGGTGCACATCACCATGCTTGGCTAATTTTTGTATTTTCTGTAGAGACAAGGTTTTGCCATGTTGCCCATGCAGGTTTCAAACTCCCGAGCTCAAGCAAGCACCTGCCTTGGCCTCCCAAAGTGGTGGGATTACAGGTGTGAGCCACCAAGCCTGGCCTATTTAATATGAACTTGTACATTCAGGTATTAACCCCCCTAGCCAGTTGTTTTTTGTTTTGTTTTGTTTTTTGAGACAGAGTTTTGCTCTTGCTGCCCAGGTTGGAGTGCAGTGACGCCATCTCAGCTCATTGCAACCTCCGCCTCCTGGGTTCAACTGATTCTCCTGCCTCAGCCTCATGAGTAGCTGGGATTATAGGAGCACACCACCACACTCAGCTATTTTTTGTATTTTTAAGGGTTTCATCATGTTGGCCAAACTGGTTTCAGACTCCTGACCTCAGGTGATCCCCACCAGTCTCAGCCTCCCAAAGTACAAGGGATTACAGGCAAGAGCCACTCCGCCCAGCTGACAAACTTTTATTAAGTGAACTTCTAACACCACAGCTTATAAATTTTTTTTTTTTTAAAGAGATGAGGTGTCACCATGTTGGCCAGGCTGGTCTCGAACTCCTGACCTCAGGTGACCCACCCATCTCGGCCTCCCAAAGTGCTGGGATTACAGGCGTGAGCCACCACGCCCAGCCACTTATAAATTTTTTTAAGGGACAGAGTCTCGCTCTGCGCCTGGGCTGCAATGCACGGGCATGATCAGGGTCTCACTCTGCACCCAGGCTGGAGTGCAATGGCACAATCATAGCTCACTAGGGGCTCAAGAGTAGTGAGCTATGATTGTGCCAGCGCTTGCCTCCTGAGTAGCTGGAACCACAAGCTTGAGACACCACGCCCAGCATCACAGCTCTTGATTTGTTGCTTTGACTTAATCACATTTCCACCTTGATGTACTCAAAATGTTTTTATTAGACATAAACTTTTCTAATCACATTTGTGCTCTCTACACAAATGTGATCATTATTATTTCCTATCACAATTTACAGACTTTCAAAAACTGATTTGGTTTCTACTGAAATAAAATGTCGAAGAACACAGTAAACTAAATGATGGAAATGAATCCCTTAAAAACAAAATTTAAAGTCTAGAAGGTATGCAACGTTTACCACACATAATCTCAAATTGTTTTATGGGAGGAAGAGCTTGAAAATTACAAACATAAAATACAACCAGAATAGAATATTATTTGACATTAAAAAGGAATGAGGCCGGGTGCAGTGCCTCATCCCTGTCATCCCAGCATTTTGGGAGGCCAAGGCAGGCAGAACACTTGAGGTCAGGAGTTCGAGACCACCTTGGCCAACATGGTGAAACCCGTCTCCACTAAAAATACAAAAATTAGCCAGGGATAGTGGCAGGAGGCTGAGGCAGAAGCGCTTGAACCTGGGAAGTGGAGGCTGCAGTGAGCCGAGACTGCACCACAGCCCTCCAACCTGGGCAACAGAGTCTCAGTCTCCGAAAAAAAACAAAAAAAACAAAAAACAAAAAACAAACCCAGGCACGGTGGCTCACACCTGTAATCCCAGCATTCCCAGCACTTTGGGAGGCCGAGGCAGGTGGATCACCAGGTCAGGAGGAGTTGGAGAACAGCCTGGCCAACATACTGAAACCCCATCTCTACTAAAAATACAAAAAAATTAGCCAGGTGTTTTTGCTGGATACAAACTAAATAAATAAAATAAATAAATAAAATAAAAACTAGCCAGGCGTGGTGGCGGGCGCCTGTAATCCTAGCTACTCAGGAGGCTGAAGCAGGAGAATCGCTTGAACCCTGAGGCGGAGGCTGTAGCAAGCCGAGGTCGCGCCACCACACACCAGCCTGCGTGACAGTGCAAGACTCTGTCTCAAAAAAAAAAAAAAAAAAAAAAAAGGACTGGGCACGGTGGCTCATGACTGTAATCCCAGCACTTTGGGAGGCCGGGATGAGCGGATCATGAGGTCAAAAGATGGAGACCATCCTGGCCAACATGGTGATACTCCGTTTCTAATAAAAATACAAAAATTAGCCGGGTGTGGTGGTGTGCACCTGTAGTCCCAGCTACTCAGGAGGCTGAAGCAGGAGAATCGATTGAACCGGTGAGGCGAAGGTTGCAGTGAGTTGAGATCGCGCCATTGTACACCAGCATGGTGACAGAGCTAAACTCCGTCGAAAAAAAGAAAAAGAGAAAGAAAGGGAGGAAGAGAGAGAGAGAGAGAGAGGGAGGGAGGGAACGAAGGAAGGACGGACGGACCGGACGGAGGGACACACTCACCGGGGAGCAGTGGCTCATGCCTGTAATTCCAGCACTATAGGAGCCCTAGGTAGGCGGATCACGAGGTCAGGTGATCTATACCATCCTGGCTAACACGGTGAAACCCTCCCCTGCTCCCCCCCCACCCCCTCGCTACTCAAAAATACCAAAAAAATTAGCTGGGCGTGGTGGCAGGCACCTGCAATCCCAGCTACTCGGAAGGCTGAGGCAGGAGGATCGCTTGAATCCGGGAGGTGGAGGCTGCAGTGAGCCAAGATCGCACCACTGCACTCCAGCCTGAGCTACAGAGCGAGATTCCACCTCAAAAAAAAAGGAGGGGGAATGAAGTCCTGATACATTCTACAACATGCATGAACCCTGAAAACACCATGTTCAGCGAAACAAATCAGGCAAAGAAAGACACATATTGTATGATTCTTTTTATAGGAAAATCTAGACAGAAAATATACTGGTGGTTACCTGAGGCTGGGGGAGAGGGAATGGGGAGTGACTGCTAAATGGCTTCTAGAGATTCTTTTTGGGATGACGAATTAAATAGTGGTTGATCGCTATAGAACTTAACACAGTTTTAGAATAGCAATGAATTATATGCTTTAGAAAGCTGAATTTTTTGGTATGTGAATCATATTTCAATAAAGCTATTATTTAATTTTTTTAAGTTGCCACTGAAAAGCCACAATAATTTTGTTGGCAAAGGAAATCATGAAGTCACTGAAAAATTAACCTGTAATGTTAGCCAGGTCAACCTCCAAATTCCTCCTCCCATTCCTAACAAGTACATGAAACTAAAGACAGTGTGTGAATCAAAGAATTCCAGACACAGTTGGCTGTAAACTAGAATAGTAAGTGGCTTCCTGGGCTCTGTCACTAATAAACTGTAGGGGGCTTCCAGCCTCGGTGATTACGGAAGTAGTACTTTTCATCAGCAAGCTCAAGAAGGAATGTCAAAATAGGATGACACTTGCCTAGTAGCTCTGCAAAAAACTGAAAAACCAGAAGGGGTGTCATCTACTCACTCCTAAGTCTATGCAGGTGTCAGCCTGCCCCCACCCAACACCAGCCAGCAGCGTGCACCATTCAACCACATCTCAACTTGCTCCTTACAAATTGACACTTACACTAAAAAGTCCTTAGATCTCATTTGTTTAAAATGACAGATAAACACCCCTCACGGGGTTCTCACTCAACGCCTTCCAGCCTCCGCCCTGCCCCTGCCCACCCCTAAACCTACACACGTGTTAGCCCGACACCGCCCCACCGGGTCCCACGTGCACCTGGTCTAACACACTCCCCACGTGTGGGTGCCCCACGGGCTTCCTCAGGTAGCTGAGGTCACCGCGTGACCCCGAGTCTCTCGAGATATGAGACGGGAAGGACGAGGCCCTAAGTCCCTGAGGTCCCAACCCTGCGGGGAGTGTCCACACCCATCCTCCATACTAATCCCAACAAATAGAAGGGCTGGGGGCGACGGCCCCTTTAAGACGCGGCCCAGTTGTCGCCCGCAGTGAGGGGCGCAACAAGGCCTACACAACCCCCACTCCGTTCGCCCGCCCACGTCTAGTCGCCTCACCTCGGGCCGCCGGGCCCCGCCGCCGCGGCGGCGGCGGAGGGGGGGCGGGGTGCGGGCGGGGTCCGGAGGGGGGGGGTCGCCCCGCCGACGGTGGAGCCGCGGTTCGTTCTCTGAGGCCGTGGGACTGTGACTGCGTTGGGCGTGGACGCTCCTAGCTCGCTCCCTCCGCGGCTCCTGGGACCCCAAGATGGCGGCGGCGCTGAGGCGGCTGCGGGCGCTGGGCCGGCGGCGGCGGCGGCCACTTTCACTCACTGAGAGGAGCGGAGCAGGGACACGGGGAGCCATGGCGGGGGGGAGGAGAGGCGCCATAGCCAGGCCAGAACAATCGAGCCGCTACTCAGGTGGCTTACCCCCGCCCTGCCCACACTCACTGCTCGTCGCCTGCCCGTGGCCACCCGCAGTGCCGCTGCCGTCGGCCTCGTGCAGCTTGCACCCCACCGCTGCCACCTGACGCCCCGTGCGGACCGGGGTTCTAGGGGAGACCCTGATCCATGCCATCTGAATACAGATTGGTCGGGGCTGGGACTGGCGAAGATTGCCGAAAGGCGGCGGGGAGGAGGAGGAGGATGTCATCGCTACAGTGAGCAAGCAGATCTCGCGGGAGGAAATGTCGCGAGAGCTTTGTAGGCCCGCAACTGCCGAAGCAAGGTTACTTTTCCCGGAAGTAACGTCAATTGAAACCGCCCAGGATCCTGGGAATATTTGTTCCTGCAGGCTAGAGGTGGGAAGGTGTCGCCAAATTGATAACTTGAGGGGAAGGAAAGGCTCGCGGCTGGTATTTTATTACCAGTTTCTGAACCTTTTGGATGGTGTAGTAGATTGTCGGGGAAGTACCTGGTGTGTACTCTACTATACAGTCATTAGTTTGGGGCTGTCATTTAGACTCTGGGACCAAGAGCGCGATAGGTTAGGTAAGACAGCATAGTTAGATAATATGTCTAAGTGAAGGTTTTAGGATACAAGGACTTGGGAACACGCAGACCTCTTATCGGAAATGCCAACCTGTTCTCACATTCACACGCTATGCCTCTGAAAAGTGAATAATTGCTTTTACCTGTGCCAACAAAAAATAAACTTGGGGGAGGGGTCTCGCCATGTTGCCCAGTCTCAGTCTCGTGGGCTGGTCCCAGTCTTCCGGCCTGAGGTGATCCAGGCAGGAGTATCACCTCAGGCCAGGAATTTAGAGCAGTCCATTAGACTGGCCGACATGGGGAGACCTCATCTCTATAAAAAAGAAAAAATAGGCCAGGCCTGTAATCCCAGCTCTTTGGGAGGCTGAGGTGGATGGATCACCTGAGGTCAGGAGTTCAAGACCAGGCTGGCCAACATGGCAAACCCCATCAAGAACTGTAATCGACTCAACTACCAGGTATAGTGGCGCACACCTGTAATCCAAGAATTTTGGGAGACTGAGGTGAACAAATTGCTTGAGCTCTGGAGTTCAAGACCAGCTTGAGCAACATGGTAAAACCTTGTCTCTACAAAAAAAAACAAAAATTAGCCAGGCATGGTGGTGCATGCCTGCAGTGCCAGCTTCTTGGGAGGCTGAGGCAGGAGGATTGCTTGAGCCCAGTAGATCAAGACTGCAGTGAGCCATGATCACACCTCTGCACTCCAGCCTGGCCCACAGAGTGAAACCCTGTAAAAATAAGTAATAAAATAATATAGTAACTCTCGGGTACTGATCTGCTATTAAAGGACTGGTTCTGTTATTTGTTTTTTATTTGTTTAGTGACTGGGTGGAATGCTTTAGTGCAACCTATTCCCTACTCCCAACAGCTTTTTTTTTTTCCCTTTTTTGAGACGAAGTCTCCCTCTGTAGCCTAGGCTGGAATGCAGTGGCTTGATCTCGACTCACTGCAACCTCTGCCTCCCGGGTTCAAGCGATTCTCCAGCCTCAGCCTCCTGAGTAGCTGGGACTACAGGTGCCAGCCACCACGCCCTGGCTAATTTTTTGCATTTTTAATAGAGACAGGGTTTCATTGTGTTAGCCAGAATGGTCTCGATCTCCTGACCTTGTGATCCACCTGCCTCAGCCTCCCAAAGTGCTGGGATTACAGGCATGAGCCACCATGCTCGGCGTTTTTTGAGACAGAGTCTGACTCTTGCCCAGGCTAGAGTGCAGTATTGCCATCTCGGCTCACTGCAACATCTGACTGCCAGGTTCAAGCAATTCTCCTGCCTCAGCCTCCTAAGTGGCTGGGATTACAGGCACACACCACCTTGCCCAGGTAATGTTTGTATTTTTTGTAGAAACAGGGTTCACCATCTTGGCCAGGCTGGTCTTGAACTCCTGACCTCAGGTGATCTGCCTGCCTTGGTCTCCAAAAGTACTAGGATCACAGGCGTCAGCCAGTGTACCCAGGCTCCTACTCCCAACAGTTCCAAGCCTCTGATCTTGGTTCCCCAGGTCCCACAATCTTGGATATGTCTACAGTCACCCTGGGATAACAAAGATTTTGGCAGAGATCTCCTTGACTCTTTTCCGTGAACACTCCTAGCTGTTAAATTCCATTCACTACTGATTGCTCTATTCCTTTCAGTAATGCCCTTGGTCACAAATTCCTTCTCAGAAATAATCCAATCAAATTCAGGCTCCTTTAAGGAGATTGTTGTCAAGGTCAAGGTTTGAGATTTGTTGAGTCAGAAGGCAGGTTTCTCCAAACGTCTACCTTCCCAATTCTCTTGGGCACACTAGCCAACCTACATTTTAGTCTATATATCCAATAACTCCTCCCGATTGCCTCATCACAACCTCCACTATTTTTGAGAGAACCCTTAGGCTCAAATTCTCCTACACTGTGTTGCAAATTAAGTCAGTTCTTCTGGGAAGACATTAGGAGCTGCTTGTTCCCTTCCCCCGCCCCCGCCCCGCCCCGCCCTTTTCTTTTAGGAGATACTTGCCTTAAAACTTGCTTCTCCTGCGAGGCAAAATCTCTAGGCCAAGTCTCTGAAGTGTGGAACAAACAATGACATAACTCTGCAAATGATTTTTCTGCCTAGGAGCTGAGAACTCAGTGGATGCCGTGTAGAAGCCACAGGTGTTGGTTTGCCTCCCTGTGGGACCACCTTCAGAACCACTACTAAAGCAAGGAATGCCTCAGTGTTCACAGCACAGCCACACCCAAGGTACGGCCTCTGTCCCACAGCAGGGGCTAGGGAGAAGAAAGAACCCCTGCACATTAGCCCAGAATTTGGTATCAGCAACAGGTAGGTGGGAGCTGGATGAGAACTGCTGACATCTTCCCCTTACCAGGAAGATGGCTCTCCAACTGGAAGCTAGGGAGAGAGGAAGCCTGTGGTCTTGGCTGCACCACCCTGGAGTGGAGTCTCCACTTGGCTAGACTGGGAGGGGAGAGGAGGGAAATGAATTCTGGTTTAAAACACCACACCGTTCATTACGTGGAAGTGGATCATCATAAAGGTCTTCATCCTCATTGCTTTCACACTGATAGGCTAAGGAGGAGGAAGAAGAGAAGGGTCTTACTGTCTTAGGGGTGGCAGAGGTGAAGAAAATTCATATGTACATGGATCTGTGCAGATCAAACCCATGTTGGTCAAGGGTCAACTGTATATAAAAATCCATTATATTTTCATAGAATAGAAACAAATAATTGAAAGTTAAAATATTTAAAATACAATTTATAATAACAAGCCATGAAATATTTGGTTTGGATGTTTGTCCCCACCAAATCTGATGTTGCAATGTGATTCCCAATGTTGGAGGTGGGGCCTGAGGAGATGTAATTGGATCATTGGATCATGGGGGTGGATTTATCACACATGGCTTAGCACTATCCTCTTGGTGATAAGTGAGTTCCCCTTCTGAGTTCATATGAGATCTAATTGTTTAAAACTGTATGGCACAGGCCAGGCGCAGTGGCTCACACCTGTAATCTCAGCACTTTGGGAGGCCAAGGCGGGCGGATCACCTGAAGTTAGGAGTTTGAGACCAGCCTGACAAACATGGAGGAACCCCATCTCTACTAAAAATGCAAAATTAGCCTGTAATCCCAGCTCTTAGGGAGGCAGAGGCGGGAGGATAGCTTGAGCCCAGGAGTTCGAGACCTGCCTGGGCAATATAGGGAGACCCCATTCTCCACAAAAAGGAAAAAAACAAAAAGACAAAATAAAAATAAAATAAAAATGCAAAATTAGCCAAGCATGGTGGCACATGTCTGTAATCCCAGCTACTCAGGAGGCTGAGACAGGAGAATTGCTTGAACCCAGGAGGCAGAGGTTGCATTGAGCCAAGATCATGTCATTGCATTCCAGCCTGGGCAACAAGAGTGAAACTCTGTCTCAAAAAAAAAAAAAAAAGTTGATGTCCTAGGCTAGGGTGCCTATAATCCCAGCAACTAAGGAGGCTGAGGCAGGAGCATCACTTGAAGCCAGGAGGTAGAGGTTGCAATGAGCTGAGATTGTGCCACTGCACTCCAGCCTGGGCAACACGAGCGAAACTCCCATCTCAAAAAACAGAAAAAAAAAATTATGTTCTCGGGAGGCTGAGGCAGGAGAATTGCTTGAACCAGGGAGGTGGAGGTTGCAGTGAGCCAAGATCGCACCACTGCATTCCAGCCTGGCGCCTGGTGACGGAGCGAGACTGTCTCATTTAAAAAAAAAAAAAAAGATTATGTTATAGTTTATTATACTGAAAAAAAATTGTAGATGTAGACTTACATATTTTGGTCAATTGATTGTCATCAAAGGTTCCAAGGTGATTTAATTAAAAAAAAAATAAACTTTTCAAAATTGATTGTAGGAATAATTGGCTATCTGTATACAAAACAATGTGCCTTGACCCTGACTTGCAACAGCCAGAAAAAATTAACTTGAAATGGATCATAGACCCAAATCTCTAAAACCTAAAACAAAACCTCTAGAAGAAAATACCAGAGGAAATAATTGTGATCTTGAGTTAGACAATGATTTCATTCAGAGAATACAAAAATAATAGCTGGTTTCAAAAAAAAAAACTGTGATAAATTAGACTTTATCAAGATTAAAATCTCCTATACTCGGAAAGACCTTTTTTTTTTTTTGAAATGGAGTCTTCCTCTGTTGCCTGTGTTGGAGGGCAGTGACTCGATCTCGGTTCACTGTAACCTCCACCTCCCAGGTTCAAGTGATTCTCCTGCCTCAGCCTCCCGAGTAGCTGGGACTACAGGCATGTGCCACCACGACTGGCTAATTTTGTATTTTTAGTAGAGACAGGGTTTCACCATGTTGCGACCTCAGGTGATCTGCCTGCCTTGGCCTCCCAAAGTACTGGGATAATAGGCATGAGCCACCTTGCCCAGCCATGTCTGGGCTGAGATCATGTCTGAGCTGAGATTGCACCATTGCACTGCACTCTGGGCAACAAAAACGAAACTTCGTCTCAAAATAAGTAAATAAATAAATTATAAAAATAAAATGAATTTACAGACTATGAAAAAATATTTTCAAAATACTTGCTTTAAAGAATTGTTAAAGGATTGTATTTTGAATGTATAAAGAATTCTTACATATCAGAAATATAAAAATGTAGGGAGGGGGCGTAATATTTTTTGTTTAACCCAAATCAACAACAGCTGAGGGCCTAAAGATTTGATGAGGTACTTCACTAAGAATATGTATGTATGTGACATTTTGGGCTGGATGAGAAAAATAAATAAATAAAAATTAAAGAATTTAAAAAATAAGAATATATATGTATGGCCAGTAAACACATTAAAAATGCACACCATTTTTAGAGAAAATGCAAATTGAATCTCTAGAATGATTAAGTTAAAAAAGGCTGACTGACCTCGGCCGGAATTGGTGGCTCTCCTCTGTAATCCCAACATTTTGGGAGGCTGAGGGGGCAGATCACCTGAGGTCGGAGTTTGAGACCAGCCTTACCAACATGGAGAAACCCCGTCACTACTAAAAATACAAAATTAGCTGGGTGTGGTGGCACATGCCTGTGATCCCAGCTACTCGGGAGGCTGAGGCAGGAGAATCCCTTGAACTCAGGAGGCAGAGCTTGCAGTGAGCCAACATCTTGCCATTGCACTTCAGCCTGGGCAACAGGAGCAAAACTCCATCTTTTAAAAAAAAAAAAAAAAAAAAAAAAGACTGAGCAGGCCAGCCCCAATGGCTCACCCTTATAATCCCAGCACTTTGGGAGGCCGAGGCTGGCATATCACCTGGGGCTAGGAGTTCGAGACCAGCCATGGCCAACATGGCGAAACCCTGTCTCTACTAAAAATACAAAAATTGGCTGGGCGTGGTGGCTCACGCCTGTAATCTAAGGCACTTTGGAGACCAAGGCAGGTGGATCACCTGAGGTCAGGAGTTCAAGATCAGCCTGACCAACATGGTGAAACCCCGTCTTAAAAAAAAAAAAAAAGGTAAAAAAAATTAAAAAAAAAAAAAAGGAAAGAGAAAAAAAAAATTAACCAGGCGTGGTGGCAGACACCAGTAATCCCAGCCACTCAGGAAGCTGAGGCAGGAGAATCACGTGAACCCAGGAGGCGGCAAATATCATCTTTACCAAGTGATCAAAGCTAATAAAGTTAACATCACTTATAATGACACTGATTGACAACATGTGTTTTCTGATATGATGCACTGAAAAGAACTCAGCATCATTTCTTCCGAATTACAGCTAAATTAATCTAACCCAAAACTAATCATGAGGGAATATCATAGAAACAAATTGAGAAATATTAACTTGCGAAATAACTGGGTTTTGAGGAAGGCAGAGTAGACAAACTTTTCCCTAGTCCTCCCACTAATTACAACTAAAACTCCTAGACACTATACGTGGAAAATAGAAAAATTCCTCTTCAAAGTTTCCTTTCTTGTTTAAGAAAAATTCATAAATGTTAGAAATAATCGTTTGTTTTAAACACTTTCTTCAAAAGCCTTCTTGCTTTTTTGCTGGAAGCCCTATCCTAATGTAGCTGTCAGACATGCCTCCAGGCACATACGTAGTACATTCTATGTCATTGTACTTGAACCAAGATATCTGTGCTGGACATGCTCACAGGCATGTCCCAGCTTGAAGCCTATGCCCCTTCCTTGTTTGGACTTCCTTTTTTTTTTGCTCTTCATTGCTTTTACCTGTTTAGAAAAGTTTCAAGTTATTAGCCTATCGGGTTTTAGTTTGGATTGTGAGCTCTGGCTCCAGCCAATGGAGATCAGACACAGCAGTAAGGATAATCACAAATGCATAAGAAATAAATATGTCTGGCTTCCTTTGTTGATTGTACTCTTATGACAAGATTGCTAACAGGAGTGCCCTTTCTGCAGGAAGTGAAAAGAATTGCTTTACTGAGAGATCTTTTGTCCCAGTACTAATTTTTCTTTGTGGCACCAAAAGAAAACTTTTATACAGGCGGGGTGCGGTGGCTCATGCCTGTAATCCTAGCACTTTGGGAGGCCGAGGTGGGTGGATCACCTGAGGTCAGGAGTTCAAGACCAGCCTGGCCATCATGGTGAAACCCCATCTTATTAAAAAAAAAAAAAAGAAAGAAAGAAAAAAAAAAGAAAAATTTTATATATAACATTCTATTTAAAATCAACATGCCGGGAGCAGTGGCACACGCCTCTGATCCCAGCACTTTGGGAGGCCAAAGCAGGCAGATCACAAGGTCAAGAAATCCAGACCATCCTGGCCAAGGAGGTGATACCCAGTCTCTACTAAAAATACAAAAAATTATCTGGCCGTGGTGGCAAGCACCTGTAATCCCAGCTACTCGGGAGGCTGAGGCAGGAAAATCGGTTGAACTGGGGAGGTAGAAGTTGCAGTGAGCCGAGATCTCGCCACTCCAGTGTGAGACTCTGTCTCAGAAAAAAAAAAGAAAATCAACATTCGACTCTGAAAGGTGGAAAACAAACCGAGCAGCCAGAAACCTCAGGGCTCAAGGAACAACACTGTGGTGTCTCATGTTTTGTTTTTGTTTCATATCTCAGACTTGGATCTAAAGAAGTTAGCAACTATGGGCTGCATGCCATGGCTCATGCTTGTAATCCCAGCACTTTAGGAGGCTGAGGGGAGCGGATCGCCTGAGGTCAGGAGTTCAAGACCAGCCTAGCCAACATGGTGAAATCCCATCTGTACTAAAAATATAAAAATTAGCCCACTGAAACACATGCATATAGACAAAAAGACCCCAGTAAAACTTGGCTGTCTTGCCAAACAACCAGGAAAGGTGCAGCCTAGTAAGAGAACATTTTTACATGATATCTACTCTACTCCCGCCAAATTCCACAGTAAAAACTGGCCCAGACCATATTCTTGTCATCAAAGGCTAAGTGTGGAGCCTAGACTTCTACAGTTGAAGACTGTACTAAGGTGTCCAACACCCGCCAAGCAGGGAAAGGCAGAGGGGGCCAGGACTTTCATTACCATCTGGGAATAACAAGGACTCCTACCCCATAGCATCAATGAAAACCATGTGGTTATCTGGAACTATAAGCCACATATCAATGTAAAGCAAGTGAGGAATCTGGACTCCTACCTCTACATGACAGTAATGAGATTGTCTCCTCCCCTTTCTTGGCTGGAATGGAGTCAGAGAAAACCAACTAAAGTAGATTTAGGCCAGGTGCGGTGGCTCACACCTGTGATCCCAGCACTTTGGGAGGCCAAGACAGGCAGATCATGAGGTCAGGAGTTGAAGACCAACCTGGCCAATATGATAAAAGCCCATCTCTATTAAAAAATACAAAAATTAGCCAGGTATGGTTGTGTGCACCTGTAGTCCCAGCTACTCAGGAGGCTGAGGCAGGAGAATCGCTGGAACCTGGGAGGCAAAGTTGTAGTGAAGTAAGATGGTACCACTGCACTCCAGCCTGGGTGACAGAGCGAGACTCTGTCTCAAAAAATAATAATAATATTGCAAAGAACTCTCCTGGGAAAGAAAAAAGAAAAAATAATAATAATAGATTTAAATAAGCCTAGAGTCTTATTTTAAGATATGTGAAAATGTCCAGGTTTCCATGAAGAAGCACCAAGAACCAGGAAAATCTTAAACTGAATGAAAAAAGACAATCACTAGAAGTCAACACCAAGATGACAGATATAATACATTACTTACAGAAAAAAAGTAATTCAAATGACAGTGAACTTAGAGCCCAGATCACGCAAAAAAAGTAAAAAATTAAAAAAAAAAAAATAACGGTGAATTTCTTATCGGAAACCATGGGAGTCAGAAGAAAGTAGCAAAATATTTTTCTAGTGATGAAAGAACTGACAACTCAGAATCCTATACCCGATGAAAATGTCCTTCAAGGGTAAATGGAAAATCAAGACATTGTCAGATGAAGGATAACATTGTCTGATGAAGAGAATTCATAGTAATCAAACCTATCTTGAAAGAATAGGCCAGGTGCTATGGCTGATGCCTATAATCCAAGCACTTTATCAGGCCAAGGTGGGCGAATCACCTGAGGTCAGGAGTTTGAGACAAGCTTGGTCAACATGGTGAAATCCGTCTCTACTAAAAATACAAAAATTAGCCAGGCGTGGTGATGCACATTTGTAATCCCACCTACTCAGAAGGCTGAGGCAGGAGAATCATTTGAACCTGGTGGACGGAGGTTGCAGTGAGCCTAGATGGTGCCACTGCCCTGCAGCCTGGATGACAGAGTAAGACTCCATCTCAAAAAAATAAAAAAGAAAATAGGCTGGCACGGTGGCTCACGCCTGTAATCCCAGCACTTTGGGACGCCGAGGCAGGCTGATCACAAGGTCAGGAGTTTGAGACCAGCCTGGCCAACATGGTGAAACCCTATCTCTACTAAAAATACAAAAAATAGCCAGGTGTGGTGGTGCATGCCTATAATCCCAGCTTCTAGGGAGTCTGAGGCAGGACAATTGCTTGAACCTGGGAGGCAGAGGTTGCAGTGAGGTGAGATCATGCCACTACAGCTTGGGCAACAGAGCAAGACTCCAACTCAGAAAAAAAAAAAAAAAAAAATACATGATAGGCCAGCCGTGTTGGCCCACGCCTATAACCCCCGCACTTTGGGAGGCCAAGGTGGGCAGATCACCTGAGGTGACCAGCCTTGCCAACATGGCAAAACCCCATCTCTACTAAAAATGCAAAAATTAGCCAGGTATGGTTGTGCGACCTGTAATCCCAGCTACTCAGTAGGCTGAGGAAGGAGAATTACTTGAACCCAGAAGGTGGAGGTTTCAGTGAGCCGAAATTATGCCATTGTATTCCAGCCTGGGAGACAAAGACTCTGTCTCAAAAAAGAAAAGAAAAGAAAAAATACATGATAAATAAAAATATGTATAATATTTCCTTTCTCCTTTTTTTTTTCTTTCTTTTTTTTTTTTTTGTTGTTGTTTTTGATACTGAATCTCGCTCTGCTGCCCAAGCTGGAGTCTGGGTTCAAGCGATTCTTCTGCCTCAGCCTTCTGAGTAGCTGGGATTACAGGCATGCACCACCACACCCAGCTGATTTTTGTATTTTTAGTAGAGATAGGGTTTCACCATGTTGGCTAGGCTGGTCTGTAACCCCTGACCTCAGGTGATTCATCCACCTCAACCTCCCAAAGTGCTGGCATACAGGCAAGAGCCACTCCACCCGGCCCCTTTCTTCTCTTGAGTTGTGTTTGACTCAACAAGTTTGTTTTATGTTGATCATACACACTCTTCTGAGTGTATTTGACAATTGAAGCAAAAATTACAACACTGTCTGATGTTCTAAATGTGTGTAAGAAATATTTAAGACAACAGAGTGCTGAAAATTCTAGCCAGTGCAATAAGGCAAGAAAAGAAAAGGCCTTCAGGTTGGAAGGAAAGAAAGAAAGAAAACTATCTACAATGTGAACTGCTACCAAAAAAAAAAGGAAGAAAGAAAACTATCTCATTTGAAGATGACAACCTAATTGTCTACCTAGAAAAATCTATCAAGGAATCTACCCTAAAACATCCAAAAACTAATATGTTAGTTTAGCAAGATCTCAGAACAGAAGGTATTCGTACAGAAATCAACTACATTTTTACATACTAATGTAGGGGCCAAGAGGGAAGTTCCCCTTGACCCTCTGAAGGTTCACTGAAGATCACTAACATTAGGCAGATTAATAAGTGAAAAGCCATACAAATATATTTAACATGTATACACAAGACCCTTCAGAATGAAGATCCAATCTTCCATTGAGATGCAGAAACTTATAAACCCGCCTGAGGTTACAGAAAGAATTTGAGCTCTGAGCAAGGCCCAAAACAGGCTGTGGTAGTAAATCAGGTTTTAGTGGCAAGAGAGATTCTGTGAGAGAGAAAAGAGGAGTCTTGGCTAGCAAAGGTGGTCTAATTGTGTACATGAAACCTCTAAGGTAGTAGCCCTCACAGAGAATAGATGGTAAATGATTTTTTCTGACCTCTAAAGGTGTCAGATTCTCAGTACTTCCTAGATTCCAACTAGGGAAGCCCAATCTGCATTAATGCAAATTCTCTATAGATGCAAATTTCCCACACAAAAGACAGTTGGCAAGGTCACTTCTGTTGCTGCCATGTGGCAGCCATGTCAAAGAAATATATTTCGGAGAGCCAGGTGCAGTGGGTCACACCTGTAATCCCAGTACTTTGGGAGGCCAAGGTGGGCTGATCACAAGGTCAGGAGTTCGAGACCAGCCTGGCCAAAATAATGAAACCCCATCTCTACTAAAAATACAAAAAAATTAGATGGGCATGGTGGCACATGCCTGTAATCCCAACTACTCGGAGGCTGAGGCAGGAGAATTGCTTGAACCCAGGAGGCTAAGGTTGCAGTGAGCTGAGATCATACCTTTGCACTTCAGCCTGGGCAACAGATCAAGACTCCATCTAAAAAAAAAATGTTTCAGAAGATGGGCGTAGTGGCTCATGCCTGTAATCCCAGTGCTTTGGGAGGCAGAGGCAGACATATCACCTGAGGTCAGGCATTCAAGACCAGCCTGGCCAACATGGTGAAATCCCATTTCTACTAAAAATATAAAAATTAGCCAGGCATGGTGGCGGGTGCCTGTAGTCCCAGCTCAGGAGGCTGAGGCAGGAGAATCGCTTGAACCCAGGAGGTGGAGGTTACAGTGAGCCAAGATTGAACTACTGCACCCCAGCCTGGGAGACAAAACAAGACTGTCTCAAAAAATAATAATAATAAATAATTTAAAAAGAAAAGAAATTATCAGAGGCATTTGAATAAAAGTGACTCCATCTTTAATAGAGACTGGATAAATAAGGCTGAGATCTGCTGGACTGCCTTCCCAGGAGCTTAGGTGTTCTTTGTTTGTTTGTTTGTTTTGAGACAAGTCTGTCCCTGTTGCCCAGGCTGGAGGGCAGTTGCAAGATCTTGGCTGACTGCACCCTTCACCTCCCAGGTTCAAATGATTCTCCTGCCTCAACCTCCTGTTTACTTCTTTTCTGGATGTTTTCAGGGGACCTCTTATTTATCCAGAAAGCCAAGCATTAGAAAAGATAATTTTGAAATTGAAGTTTGATTTTGGAATTCTAGATTACTATAAATTATTTACTTTGCCAAAGTGATAACTCAGAAATTTTAAAGAAGCAAAAACCTTTTATAACCTTAAAAAAAAAATTCTGCTGTTTTTATACACCTTGCATGTATAACCATTTCTAGTAGCCTTTTTTTTTTTCTCTTTAGACAGTCTCGCTCTGTTGCCCAGGCTGGAGTGCAGTGGTGCGATTTCTGCTTTCTGAGTTCAAGCGATTTTCCTGCCCCAGCCTCACTAGTAGCTGGGACTCTAGGCACACACCACCACCCCCAGCTACTTTTTGTATTTTTAGTAGAGATGGGGTTTCACCATGTTGACCAGGATGGTCTTGATCTCTTGACCTTGTGATCTACCTGCCTTGGTCTCCCAAAGTGCTGGGATTACAGGTGAGAGCTACCATGCCTAGCCAAAATTTTTTAAAAGCCCTCCTGCTTCAGGGCAGGGCAATTATTCTCTAGGCCTTCAGGCAGTACTGGGGAATGAGCCCAGCCACTTGCCCTTAGTTTCCAAGGAGTTACTAGGAAATAGCTGCTGAAAGACTGAAAAAGAAAGAAAGGAAAAAAATTTAAAAACCAGATTCCTTAAGCAAACCAGGTGGTGGTGGTCAGGCTTCTCCACATGGAAACCAGTTATTTTCACTGGCCATGCCCAGAAACCTGCAGTTGTCTCCATATTTTGGTGCTGCCCACCAAGGGTTCCAAGTTGGAATGTCAGGGATGATGAATTCCTCTTCAAAGGGCTTAACTGCTTAACTTTCTTGTTCTTTGTCCTTAAGACCAACTTCCTTGTACTCCCAGTTACCTGTACTGTAAACAACCCTTCCCACCCTTGTTGTGCCCTAACATGACCAGACATGCCTTGTACCTTAATGGGCTGCCTAATTAGCCATACTCAATTTCAAACATAGCCAATCAGGTCAGCTTAGATTGTGCAATCCAACACCAGCCAATGAGGAAAAGACACATAAGCAGGGACTGCATTAGGGTTAAAAACCCCTTCCCTCCTTTGTTTGGTGTGCTCTTGCAGTGGCCAGAAGTGTGAGTGACACCCTTCTGCAGAAGTAAATTTGCAATGCTGAGAAATCCTTTGTTTGAGTCCTCATTCTCTTTGTGACTCCGAGCTCTTGTTTCCAACAGAAAGGAAAAGAAAGAGAGAGCTCCTGTATGGAGCAGAAAGGAAAGGGAGAAAAATGAATCCCAAACTTTGGGCTTACCTCTTTTTCCTGGCTAGCTCACCAACCTGGTGCTCAGGTTCTTGGAGTCTTGAACATAGAATTGGACAAAAGGTGCAAACAAAGCAAGGAAGGAAGGGATTTATTAAAAATGAAAGTACACACCACAGTGTGGAAGCAGATCCAAGCATAGGGGCTCAAAGGCCCCATTACAGAATTTTTGCGAGTTTAAATATACCCTAAAGGATTCCATTGATTACTTTGGGCACACCCTATGTAAATGGAGAGGATGAAATAAAGTTACAAAGTTATTTGCATACCCCCTATGTAGAGGATATTTGTAGCTATAGCTGAAGTGTGAATTGGCCTTATGTTCCCTGCCTCCAGACCCTATTTTCCTGCCTCAAGGAGTTTGAGACCAGCCTGGTCAACATGGTGAAAACCCATTTCTACAAAAAGTGTAAAAATTAGCTGGACATGGTAGTGCATGCGTGTAATCCCAGCTACTCAGGATGCTGAGACAGGAGAATCACTTGAACCTGGGAAGCAGAGGTTGCAGTGAGCCAAGATTGCGCGCACCTGCACTCCAGCCTGGGTGACAGAGCAAGGCTCTGTGTCAAAAAAAAAAAAAAAAAAGGACCTTTACCCATAAACAATCACCTCCTGTTTTCCCTATAATCCCATCTTGAGGTAATAACCAATTTACTCTCTGTCTCTATAGATTTGCCTATGTTTAATTTTCTTTTTTTTAGGTGGAGGTTAACTCTTGTTGCCCAGGCTGGAGTACAATGGCATGATCTCAGCTCACTGCAATCTCCGCCTCCCAGATTCAAATGATTCTCCTGTCTCAACCTCCTGAGTAGCTGGAATTACAGGCACCTGCAACCACGCCTGGCTAATTTTTGTATTTTTTTTTTTTTATTAGAGATGGGGTTTCACCATATTGGTCAGGCTGGTCTCGAACTCCTGGCCTCAAGTGATCCACCTGCCTTGGCCTCCCAAAGTGCTAGGCGCTCAAGCGATCCTTCCACTTCAGCCTCCTGAGTAGCTGGAACCACAGGTACACGCCACCACACCAGCTAATTTTTGTAGAGACTCTATTTCTCCATGTTGCCCAGGTTGGTCTCCAACTCCTGGACTCAAGTGGTTTGCCCATGTCAGCCTCTCAAAGTACTGGGATTATAGGCGTGAGGCACCGTGCCTGGTTGCCTGGTGTAAGTTCTGTTCTTTTCCCTCTAGTGAGGATGTAGTGTAGTCTACTGCGTTGGTCTGGTGTAAACAGTGTTGGATGTCTGAAGAAACACTGAATTGAGTCTTCCTGTTTGCCTCTCCAATGTCAGTCTGGACAACAGACCTCCAGCTTGGGTCGTTGGCTGTCATTCCAGTTTCCTTTCAGGGCTGCAGCCTGGCCCTGGAGCCTTTTCAGCGGAAGCTCTGACCCCTTACACAGTTTCTAACCAACTCTTTCTGCAGTATTGCTTACACTGACTCACATGACCCTTTGTGTTCTACTTTGTAGCCAGCATCTTATGAGAAACCCTGAAACCATATCCTGACCCCTCTCTTTGGGGCCCTCAAAGACTGACCCCAAAATTATGTTCTTTGGACCCCATTATGAGGCTTCCTCCCAGATCTCTTGATTTATCCTAGACTCCTCCATTCTGAGGTCCTTAATAGGAGCTCCCAGCATGTGAATACAAGAGCTATTCCATTGAAAGAATTATTTCTACATATCTTGTTTATAAGTGCCTTAAATATAAAAACTGTCTAATTAGCTGGGCCCAGTGGCTCTCCCAAGATTGTGCCACTGCACTCCAGCCTGGGTGACAAACCAACCAACCAACAAACAAAAATAAAGAGATAAATGCCTGAATTAAGCCAAGAATAAAGTACATATGGAAAAGAGAAATAATTTATGAGAAAGAACTGATAAAACCTAGGAGCAGAAAATATGTACAAAGAAGACAGACTCTGAGTACTGGTTAATTTCAGATACAGTGAGAGTAACTTGCTCTGGCTCCCAACATGGTAAATCTGATATGTCTGTTACACAGTATATTCATTGATTTGTCTTTTATACAATATATTCATTTTTGCCAGATACATTTTGTAAAAGAATATGCCTAATCCCAGCCTCATAATCTTTTAAAATTTAATTTTTAAAAATATTGAATATCTATACATTCAATATTTTTGAATTAAATATATATAAATATATATATGTGTATATATATAAATATATATATGTGTGTGTGTATATATGTGTGTGTGTGTATATATATATATATATATATATATATATATATATATATATTTTAAGACGAAGTCTCACTCTGTTACCCAGGCTGGAGGACAGTGGCATCATCTTGGCTCACTGCAACCTCCACATCCTAGAGTCAAGCAATTCTCCTGCCTCAGCCTCCTGAAGAAAAAAATATTTTTGTGAGGCAAGGTCTGACTCTGTATCCCAGGCTGACTGCACTGGCACGATCACAGCTCACTGCTGCCTCAACCTCCTGGGCTCAAGTGATCCTCCCACCTTAGCCCCCTGAGTAGCTAGGACTACAGGGGGGCCACCATGCCTAGCTAATTTTTTATATATTTTTAGATGTAGGGTCTTGCTACGTTGCTCAGGCTCCTGGGCTCAAGTGATCCTCCTGCCTTGGCCTCCCACAGTGCTGGGATTACAGGTGGGAACCAGCATGCTCAGCCAATATTATTGTATATGTAAAAAATACTAGGAATCTACAGAGTAATTATCAGAATTACTAGATAGTTTAACAAGGCTGGATAGAAAATCAAGAAATAAAAATAACATTCTCTACATACTAGCAACAAACAGTAAAAAATGAAGGTTTCTTTTTTTGTTTTTTTTGAGACAGTCTTGCTCTGTCACCCAGACTGGAGTGCCATGGCATGATCTCAGCTCATTGCAACCTTTGCCTTCTGGGTTCAAGCAGTTCTCCTGTCTCAGCCTCCCAAGTAGCCAGGATTACAGGCGCCTGCCACCATGGCTGGCTAATTTTTGTGTTTTTAGAAGAGATAGCGTTTTGCCATGTTGGGCAGGCTGGACCCGAACTCCTGACATCAGGTGATGCGCCCACCTCGGCCTCCCAAAGTGCTGGGATTACAGGCATAAGACACCATCCCTGGCCAAAAATGAAGTTTTATAAAAGATGCTGTTAAGGTTAGCTAACAGTCCGAGTGCGGTGGCTCACGCCTGTAATCCCAGCACTTCGGGAGGCCAATGAATATGTACAATTATTATTTGTCAATTTAAAAAAATAGAAAATAGGCTGGGCAAGGTGGCCCACATATGTAATCCCAGCACTTTGGGAGGCCAAGGTGGGCAGATCACTTGAGGTCAAGTTCAAGAACAGACTGGCCAACATGGTGAAACCCCATCTCTAATAAAAATACAAAAATTAGATGGGCACGGTGATACATGTCTGTAATCCCAGCTATGTGGGAGGTTGAGGCATGAGAATCACTTGAACCCAGGAGTGGAGGTTGCAGTGAGCTGAGAACACACCACCACACTCCAGCCTAGGCAAGAGAGCAAGACACTGTCTCACAAAAGAAAAAAGAAAAATAAGAACAAAACAAAAAAGAACCTGGTTGAAGAGCATGCGGGAATTTCTTGTGCTATCTTTGCAACTCTTCTGTAAATCTAAAACTATTTCAAAATAAAAATACTGGCCAGATGTAGTGGCTCACACCTGTTACCCTACCACTTTCAGAGGCCAAGGTGGGTACTTGAGCTCAGGAGTTGGAGACCAGCCTGGGCAACATGGCAAAACTCCACCTCTAAAAAGACAATAAAAGGCGAGGCACAGTAGCTGACACCAGTAATCTTAGCATTAGAGAGGCTGAGGCAGGTGGATTGCCTGAGCTCAAGAGTTCGTGACCACCCCAAACAACATGGTGAAACCATGTCTCTACTAAAATACAAAAAATTAGCCAGATGTGGTGGCGGACACCTGTATTCCCAGCTAATCAGGAGGCTGAGGCATGAGAATTGCTTGAGTCCAGGAGGCTGAGGGGGCAGTGAGCTGAGACCATGCCATTGAACTACAGCCTTGGTGATAGAGTCTCACTCTGTCTCTAAAAAAAAAAAAAAAAAACGCTCAGTGCATTGGCTCACGCCTGTAATCCCAGCACTTTGGGAGGCCTGGGTTGAGGTGGCGGATTACAGATCACAAGGTCAGGAGATCTAGACCATCCTGGCTAACATGGTGAAACCCCGTCTCTAATAAAAATACAAAAAATTACCTGGGCATGGTGGCACAAGCCTGTAGTCCCATCTACTTGGGAGGCTGAGGCAGGAGAATCGCTTGAACCTGAGAGGCGGAGGTTGCAGGCCACCGAGATGGAACCACTGCACTCCAGGCTAGGTGACAGATTGAGACTCCATCTCAAAAACAAAACAAAACAAAACCCAAACTTTCAGTTACCAGGTGAAAAGACAAAACAAAGCAAAATATGTCAGACTTCTAGAAGAAAAAATATAAAATGTTGCTGGGAGGTGTTAAGGAAAAATCTAGGGCCCGGCACAGTGGCTCACATCTCTAATCTCAGCACTTTGGAAGGCCAAGTCGGGCAGATCACGAGGTCAGGAGTTGGAGACCAGCCTGGCCAACATAGTGAAACCTTGTCTGTACTAAATATACAAAAATTAGCCGGGCGTGGTGGCGCGTGCCTATAGTACCAGCTACTCTGGAGGCTGAGGCAGGAGAATTGCTTGACCCAGGAGGCTGAAGTTGTGGTGAGCCGAGATCCTGCCACTGCACTCCAGCCTGGTCACAGAGCAAGATTTCGTCTCAAAAAAAGAAAAAATAATAAAAGAAAAAAAGAGAAAAATCTAAATAAAGGAAGAGTTATACCAAATTCATGGTTTAGAATTTATGACTTAGTAACAATGTCAGTTCTCCCTAAGGTGATTTGTTAGATTCAATGCAATCCCAATCAGCACTCTAAAGGTTTTGTGAAATTTAAAAGCTTAACATTGTTTTTGGAAATACAGAAGTCCCAGAAGAGCCACCACACTTTTGAAGAAGAAAATGAGTTGGTTTCTGGATATCAAGATTTATTATAAAGCTATATATAATAGAGGCCAGGTGCAGTGGCTCACACCTGTAATCCCAGTACTTTGGGAGGCAGAGGCAGGCAGATCACTTAAGGTCAGCAGTTCAAGACCAGCCTGGCCAACATGGTGAAACCTCCATCTCTACTAAAAATACAAAAACTAGCTGGGTGCTGTGCCATCTTCCTGTAATCCCAGCTACATGGGAGGCTGAGGCAGAACTGCTTGAACCTGGAAGGTGGAGGTTGCAGTGAGCCGAGATTATGCCACTGCACTCCAACCTGGGTGACAGAATGAGACTCCATCACAAATAATAAAAAATAAAATAAAATAAAGCTAAAGTAGGCTGGGCACGGTGGCTCATGACTGTAATCCCAGCACTTTGAGAGACCAAGGCAGGCGGATCACCTGAGGTCAGGAGTTTCGAGACCAGCCTAGCCAACATGGTGAAACCCCACCTTTACTAAAAATATAAAAATTAGCTGGGTGTGGTGGCACAGTACTGTAATCCCAGCCACTCAGGAGGCTGAGGCAGGAGAATTGCTTGAACCTAAGAGGCAGAGGTTACAATCAGCCGAAATCGCACCACTGCATTCTAGCCTGGGTGACAGGGTGAGACTCTGTCTCTAAAAATAAAATAAAATAGGCGGGGCATGGTGTCTCGTGCCTGTAATCCCAGCACTTTGAGAGGCCGAGGCAGGCGGATAACCAGTGCAAGAGATTGAGACCATCCTGGCCAACATGGTGAAACCCCATCTCTACTAAAAATACAAAAATTAGGTGGGTGTGGTGACACGTGCCTATAGTCCCAGCTACTCAGGAGGCTGAGGCAGGAGAATCACTTGAACCTGGGAGGCGGAGGTTGCAGTGAGCGGAGATCGCGCCACTGCACTCCAGCCTGGCAACAGAGCAAGACTCCGTCTGAAAAAATAAAATAAAATAAAATAAAATAAAGCTATAATATTTAAGACTGTGTTATCAACATAAAATAAATAAATAACCAATAGTACAGAGTAGAGAACCCAGCAAAGACCCATCATGCGTCGACAGTGGATGATTTATGGTGGGAGCACGACAGTTTTTCAATAAATGGTGCCACACAATTAGGTGCTCATACACAGAACTTATAAAATTGGATCCCTATCTCATACTATATTAAAAAATCAATTGCAGGTAAATTAGAGATGTAAACATAAATGGCAAAACAACAACAAAAAATAACAAAGGAAGTATCTTTGGAATGGTGGAGTAAGAAAATAATTTTTCTGGCTGGGTGCAGTGGCTCACTCCTGTAATCCCAGCACTTTGGGAGGCTGAGGCAGGTGGATCACCTGAGGTCAGGAGTTTGAGACCAGCTTGACCAATGTGGTGAAACCCCACCTCTACTAAAAATACAAAAATTAGCTGTGTGTAGCGGTGTGCGCCTGTATTCCTAGCTACTTGGGAGGCTGAGGCAAGAGAATTGCTTGAACCTGGGAGGTGGAGGTTGCAGTGAGCCGAGATCACACCACTGCACTCCAGCCTGAGCAAAAGAGCGACATTCAGTCTCAAAAATAATAATAATTTTCTTTCCGAGACAACATCTTGCTCTGTTGACCAGGCTGGAGTGCAGTGGCATGGTCATCACTCACAGCAGACTCAAATTCCTGGGCTCAGGCGATCCTCTCACTTCAGTCTCCCAAAGTGCTGGAATTATAGGCATGAGCCATTGTTCTAGGCCAGAAAAGAAATTTTGTGTTTTTTCATGTAAGATGTGACTTGTTTCTAAAAAAAAGAAAAAAGAAATTTTGTGTTTTTTTTTGAGACAGGATCTTGCTCTGTTGCCCAGGCTAGAGTGCAGTGGTGCAATTATAACTCATTGCAGCCTCCATCTCCCCAGCTCAAGCAGTCCTCCCACCTCAGCCTCCCTAGGAGCTGGGACTACAGGAGCATGCCACCACGTCCAGCTAATTTTTTAAATTTAAATTTAAATTTTTTATTTTATAGTATTTAATTTTGTTTACAAAGTAATTGTATTTTCTATTCTGTTTATTTTCCTTTCTTATTAATTTATTTCTACTTAGATTGTATCCTTAAAAATGATTTTGAACACATACAAATTAAATTATTTCTCTCTTCTGTCTGGGTATGGTGGCTCATGCTTGTAATCACAGCACTTTGAGAGGCCAAGGTGGGTGGATCACCTGAGGTCAGGAGTTGTAGACCAGCCTGGTCAACATGGTGAAACCCTCTCTCTACTAAAAATGTAAAAATTAGCCAGGCATGGTGGCATGTGCCTGTAGTCCCAGGTACACGGGAGGCTGAGGAATGAGAATTGCTTGAACCCTGGAGACAGAGATTGCAGTGAGCCGAGATTGTGCCACTGAAATCCAGCCTGGGTGACAGAGTGAGACTGTCTCAAATAAAATAAAATAAATTATCTTTCTCTTCTGAATAGCCAGCTAGAATTTTTTTGATTTTTTTTTTCTTTTTTTTTTAGATACTGGGTTTCACCATGTTGGCCAGGCTAGTCTCGAACTCCTGACCTCAGGTGATCCACCTGCCTCGGCCTCCCAAAGTGCTGGGATTACAGGTGTGAGCCACTGCACCGGCTTTTTTTTATTTTTGTAGAGACAAGATCTCACTATGTTGCCTAGGTTGGAATAATTTTTTTTTTTTTGAAAGAATTCTTAAGACAAAAAAGCAATAACTATGAAAGAGAACAATGATAAACTGGACTTCATCAAAATTTAAAATTTATTTATTTATTTATTTTTGAGACCGAGTCTTGCCCTTTCACCCAGGCTGAAGTGCAGTGGCGGGATCTCACCTCACTGGAACCTCTGCCTCCTGAGTTTGAGTGATTCTCCTGCCTCAGCTTCCCTAGTAGCTGGGTCTACAGGCATGTGCCACCACGCCTGGCTAATTTTTATAATTTTAGTAGAGATGGGGTTTCACCATGTTGGCCAGGCTGGTCTTGAACTCCTACCTCGCCCGGCCAAAATTTAAATATTTCTGTTCATTAAAGGATACCATTACAAATGAAAAGGGAAGAAACAGATTGGGAGAAGATATTTGTAACATCTAACTGACAAAGAATGCATATCTAGTATAAAGAGCTCCTATAAATCCTTAAGAAAAAGACAGATAATAGAAAAATGGGCCGGGCGTGGTGGCTCACACCTGTAATCCTAGCACTTTGGGAGGCCAGGCAGGGGATCACCTGAGGTCTAAAGTTTGAGACCCGCCTGACCAACATGGTGAATACTGGTCTCTTCTAAAAATACAAAAATTAGCTGGGAGTGGTGGCTCTTGCCTGTAATCCGAGCTACTAGGGAGGCTGAGGCAGGAGAATTGATGGAACCCAGGAAGCTGAGGTTGCAGTGAGCCGAGATCACACCACTGCACACCAGCCTGGGCAACAGAGACTCTGTCTCAAAAAAAAAAAAAGGCAAATAATTTGGATAGGCACTTTAAAAACTCCGATTCAATTAATGTATTAAACACTGTTCAGTTTCATTTGTTCTTAGGGAAATGCAAGTGAAAGCCTCAATCAACTACAACTCCACTTACTCATCATATTATATTACCTAAAATTAAAAACACTATACCTACTGTTAGTGAGAATGTGGCATATTAGGAACTCTCATACACTGCTGTTGGGTGTGTAAATCAGTAAACAGTTTTGTTGAAGGCAACAAAGTCAAATATACACATATCTAACAAATCCACTCCTGGAGAAATTCATGCATGTTTACACCAGGATGCATGTATAAGAAACCTCACAGCAACACTATTTGCAATAGCTAAACAAAAGGAACATCAATCGTGGTGCTAAGTGGTGGTAAAATGTACCCCTTTTCCTTTTTTTTTTGAGACAGAGTCTTACTATGTCACTCAGGCTGGAGTACAGTGGCAAAAATTCAGCTCACTGCAACCTCTGCCCTCCCCTGTTCAAGCGATTCTCCTGCCTCAGCCTCCTGAGTACCTGGGATTACAGGCATACACCACCATGGCCGGCTAATTTTTGTATTTTTAGTAGAGATGAGGTTTCGCCATGTTGGCCAGGCTGGTCTCGAACTCCTGACTTTGGGATCCACCCACCTCAGCCTCCCAAAGTGCTGGAATTATAGGCGTGAGCCACCCTGCCTGGCCGAGTAATGTTTTATTTCTTGAACTGGTTGTTCGCTTTGGATTTTTCCATAAACAGTACATTTTCATTTAGTTAACTTCTATTTCACAATTAAAAAGTTTTAGAAATTTCCTGGCATTCCTCTCTTGTTCCTCTAAGTCTTCCTTGATAGTTTCCAGTTACCACTCTCACCTGGAAATCACTACAAATTAGTTTCGTAATTGAGATTTCACAAGATGCTAGATCAAAATGCTTTACTGATAGCCCAGTTTAGAATATCTAATATTTCTCTTCTCTAATTCCTGGAATTCTTAATCTAAAAATCCCCCAGAAAACCACTCATACCAACATGACAAGGTCAACTGTTTATAATCCATCACTGCTGTTGATTAGTCAGAATTCCTTCATCCTTCAGAGGCGTACACATTTTTTCTTTTTAAATATTTATGTCTTTATTTTATTTAATGTTGAGATTAGAATTCCACTGTGGTGATTTCCAGAAACATTTTCTGAAATTCATGTATTCTCTCCTCATTCTTCCTTAATTCCTATTATTTGTTCAGCACCTACAACATACATGGGGAGGGGGTGTAGAAATATCACAATGACACATTGTTGATATTTACAAAAATAACAATAAATGAAATATTAATACAATGAGAAACACAACTGATGGATGATACTTTGATCTCCCTGTTTTTTCAAACATTAGCAAAGTCATACAGTATTACTGGTATTTGCATTTCATCATCACTATGCCTACTTTTTTTCTTACTGAAGGGAGATTTTCAGTATATAGTCAGCTCTTCATTCATCTGCCTGACCAAAATCTAATCCTCTGACCTCTAATTCTTTCTTGGTTTCCAAGTCTCTTCTAATCTCATTTATAGGGTATCACTCCAAACACCACTTTCTTTCCTGCACTTATAACTCACTACTATACCATGTCCCAAAATATTATTGTAAGTTTTTTACTTCTAATTACAATGCTCCTCTGAAAACAGGGTTTTTTTTTTCATTCCTCCAGACATTATGTGGACAGCAGGGCACAGATAAGGCAACATAAATTCATGCAACATGATTTCATTTTTCTGGGAGAAATCACAGATGATTGTGGTAAACACTACAAGTGTCCTCTTATATATCTTCCTCAAAAATTATGTGGTATACCCCTGTATTTGTCAGGCTGTAACCAGGAAAACAGGAAGTATTCTAAGTATTGGAAACAGAGGAAATTTAATACAGGAAATAAATTGCATGGCTGGTGGAGGAAATGAGAAGGTGAGGCAGTCTAGAGATTATCAACAGCAGAAAGACACTACTCTACCTTAGCTGAAGGAACAAAGCAAAGAAGTGGTATTACTAGGGCCTAAGAGCCAGAATGACCCTGTAGAAGCCGAAACCATGACAGGCCTGTCAGGCTGGTAATGCCGCCATAGAGGAGATGTAGTCAAAGCTGGAAATACTACCCAGGGCAGAATGAGGCAGGTACAATATCCTGGCCTCCTGCTCCCCTCCTAGATTTCACCAGTGCTTTCCATTAGCCAAATTAAGCTAAAAACCAACGGCAGCAGGAGAATAGGGCAAGGGCAAGAAATGGAGGGTTTGGGAAAAAAAGGAGATTTGGAGAAATCATGACATTCATCTCCAGACAGTCAAAGGACTATCACTTGGGAGAGGGAATGGATTTATTCTCCATGGCAAATGGGAGGATCTAGAGATAGAAAATTGGCCAGGAAAGGTGGCTCCACCTGTAATCCCAGCACTTTGGGAGGTTGAGGTGGGCGGATCACTGAGGTCAGGAGTTCGAGACTAGCCTGACCAATATGGTGAAACTCTGTCTCTACTAAAAATACAAAAATTAGCCAGGCGTGGTGGTACGTGCCTGTAGTCACAGCTACTCAGGAGGCTGAGGCAGGAGAATTGCTTGAACCCGGGAGGCAGAGGTTGCAATGAGCCAGGATCACACCATTGCACTCCGGCCTAGGCGACAGAGCAAGACTCCATCTCAAAAAATAAAAAAGATGGAAAATCCAGGAAAACAAATTTCAATCAAAATGAGAAAGAATATTTAGATAAGCAGAACTATCTAAAAAGGGGAATAAGTCGGCTTTGCACAGTGGCAGTATCGCAGCCAATGAGGTTTATCTGAGGTGTAATTATTGCTAATTGAAAACTTTTCCCAATACCCCGCCGTGACGACTTGAAATATAGTCAGCGTTGGCAATTTTTGGCAGTCTCTATGGAGACTGAGTCGTTAAAAAAAAAAAAAAAAGGGAATAAGTTGCCTTGAAAAAGCAATGATCTTGGAGCCCATGGTTCTGTAAATATTGTTGAAATATTCCAAATAAATGTTTTTCTATAAGTTCTATATGATGTCATTAAAAGCCACAGAAAGGTGGGAGTGGTAGAATCTAGGTAGTGGGTATATGGGTGCTCACTGTGAAATATTTAGACTTTACTGTATATTTTAAATATTTATTTAAAAAAAGTTAGAAAAGCACCACCAAATACAGGAAGATATCTAGGACCATAAAGTGGGATCATCTGTTCATAGGTATATCCGTTATTTATCACTGGGTAACAAATTATCCAAAATTTAGCAGCTTAAAGCAGCAAATACTTATTATCTCCCAATTTCTGTGGGGTCAGGAATCCAGGATCAGTTGAGCTGGGTGGTTCTGGTTCAGGGTCTCTCATGAGTTTGTGGTTAAGCTATAGGCTGGACCATAGTCACCTGAAACCTTGACTGGGGAGAATCTACTGTAGAGGAACCACCACTATTTGGCTGTTGGAGATGAAGACATAGTCCCTCACAGACTGTCGGCTGGAGTCCTTGGTTCTTTGTCAGGCTGAATCCTCCCAAAAGTATTCTCCCAAAATGGCAGCCAGAGCAAGTGATCTGACAGAGAAAGTGCACCCAAGATGGAAGCCACAGTTTTAGGCCTTTTAGTAAGAATAAAAATATATACCAAGATTCTGGGAAGATGGCAGGGTAGTAGTAGTGACATACTTTTTAAATCTTCTCAAATCCCCACATTAAAACAGAATAAGTAGAGGGCAAAACCCCAAACCCATCAACAATATTTATAACATACTAGGTGACAAAGTAACCCATAAACCTGAAATTGCAAACAGGTGGGGGCAACCCAAGAGATACTGACATCCATATAGGAAAAACAGCAGAGAGAAGCAATGGGGTATCTGACAGAACTAAGAAGAAAATTGGTATTCACTAGAAAGCGCTAAGGGTCAGAACAATAGCTAAAACCAAAAGGGGCTTGCCCACTCCCAATAGCAATTGCATATAAGGATCCCATAGTCTGAAGGTATACCCAGGCTGGAACAGTCTAGACCCTATAAACTCTGTATAATAACCAACCATGGATCCTTTCCAGGCCAAGTTCACACGCTGGGAAGAACCTTCTAGAAATGGAATAAAAACGGAGCAGGGTAGGGACAACAGAAGAGGAAAGAGAGATAAAAGGGAAGAAGACAAGGCCAGGAAATCTCAGAAAGCAAACCACTGTGATTTTAACATTACACAAAACCAACAAAATAGAAGGCCCTGTGAAGTTAAAAAGTTAATCAAGCCTAGCCTGGTGTGGTGGCTCACACCTATAATCCCAGCACTTTGGGAGGCCAAGGCAGGAAACCTGGCTGAAGCCAGGAGCTCTAGACCAGCCTGGACAACATAGTGGGACCCTGTCTCCAAAAAAAAAAAAAAAATTTTTTTTTGAGAGGAAATCTAACTCTGTCACCCAGGCTGGAGTGCAGTGGTGTGATCTCAGCTCACTGCAACCTCCGCTTCCGGGTTCAAGTGCTTCTCCTGCCTCAGCCTCCCAAAGTGCTGGGATTATAGGCATGAGCCACCATGCTCAGCCTAAAATGTTTTTTTTTTTTTTTTTAAATTAGCTGGGCATAGTGGCAAATGCCTCTAGGCCTAGCTACTTGGGAGGCTGAGGTGGGAGGATTGCTTGAGTACAGGAAATCAGGACTGCAGTGAACAGTTATTATGTCATTGCACTCCAGCCTGCGTGACAGAGTGAGAGTATCTCA
This sequence comes from Cacajao melanocephalus, assembly GCA_963573385.1. Classification (NCBI taxonomy): domain Eukaryota; kingdom Metazoa; phylum Chordata; class Mammalia; order Primates; family Pitheciidae; genus Cacajao; species Cacajao melanocephalus. The sequence continues at coordinate 58,718 of CAUYLG010046283.1, forward strand.
AAAAATAATAATAAAAAAAAACACTCTAATGTATTGCTGCATAAAAAGCTAAAAGGCATTAAGAATGTTACATAAGATGGCCGGGCACAGCGGCTCATGCCTGTAATCCCAGCACTTTGGGAGGATCACTTGAGGCCAGGAGTTTGAGTCTAGCCTTGGCAATATAATAAGAACCCCATCTCTAAAAAACACAAAAAAAGCTATACAATATATTTTAAAAATCACACTGTATCTGAAAATGGTGCTCTAGAATGACCAACACCAAAACATAGTCTAGCAAAATCATTTCACTTGAAAGAAAAAGAGGCCAGGGTGGGCAGTTCGCTTGAGTGCAGGAGTTTGAGACCCACCTGGGCAACATGGCGAGACCCCGTCTCTACTAAAAATACAAAAAATAGCCGAGTGTGGTGGTGCGCGCCTGTGTGCTACTCAGGAGGCTGAGGTGGGAGGATCGCTTAACCCCACAGGGTGGAGGTTGCAGTGAGCTGAGATTGTGCCATTGCACTCCATCCTGGATGACAGAGTGAAACACTGTCGCAAAAAATATATCTATCTATATATCTATCTGTATCTATTTCTATATATCTATATCTGTATCTATACATCTTAGTAAAACTGCTAAAAATAATTTGTGATTGATGTATTTACAATGAGAGTTCATCAAACTACAAATGAGTTTTCTGGTTTACATAATACTATTCTGATTTTCTTCCTATTTATCTGTTCCTTCTTGGTCTCTGTGTGTATCGCTTCCTGTTTACCCCGCTTTTTGTTTTGTTTTGTTTTTATTTGTTTGTTTTGAGATGGAGTTTCATTCTTATTGCCCAGGCTGCAGTGCAACGGCACAATCTTGGCTCACCACAACCTCCACCTCCTGGGTTCAAGTGATTCTCCTGCCTCAGCCTCCTGAGTAGCTGGGATTACAGGCTTGTGCCACCACACCTGGCTAATTTTGTATTTTTAGTAGAGATGGGGTTTCTCCATGTTGGTCAGGCTGGTCTTGAACTCTCGACCTCAGGTGATCCATCTGCCTTGGCCTCCCAAAGTGCTGGGATTACAGACGAGAGCCACTGTGCCCAGCCTTACCCTGTTTTAAGAGTGTGATCTTTCACATTTCTTGTCTCTTACTGTCTATACTCAAACCTGGAAAATACTGTACTTGCTCATCACTTCAAGAGCCATTTACATCTCTCAATCTCTCTAGCTCAGATCTTTCTCCTTCTCTGTATCACCATATGTCCAACTGTCTGCTAAATACATCCATTTAGGAACTCCAAATGTATCCTAAATGAGAAACAAGTAAAATTCAATTATCAAATCACAATTCTTAAAACTATCTTCTCAATATATTCTTTCTGTAAATGATACCAACTTCCAAATAGATGCTCAAGTCAGTAACCTGGGAGCCAGCCAAGACTCCTTTCTCCCCTTACCACCCATATTCAATTGGTCATTTGGTTCATTCTGCTTCCTAAAATCTCGTATTTGTGTATTCCTCTCCATCCTACCAATTGTATCCCTCTGTATCCCTCCCAAATTCAAGCATTCACATCTTCCACCTTTATCAGTGTGAGAGTTTTCATACAAGTCTTCTTCATATTATTCTTGCTCCTTTTCAGTCCATCCTCCCATTTAAACCAGGACAATCTAATAAGAACCCCATCTCTCAAAAACAAAGAAAAAACTATACAGTATACTTTTAAAATCACACTGCATCTGAAAATGATGATCTGTGCACTCCAGCCTGGGTGAAAACAGCAAAACTGCATCTCTCTCTCTCTCTCTCTCTCTCTCTCTATACATATATATATAAGATATAGATAGATATAGATATAATCTACATTTCAGATCATCACAGTTCATTGTTCATAACTGGCATGCACTCTGACAGTTGAATTGTTCCTGCTAACTAGAGTTCTGCCGTGTCTCTTGATCCTATTTCCAAGCCTAGTTCTTTAGCCTTCTAGTCAGTTCCATGAGCCACTCATCTTTCCAGTAACTTCCCTTCTTGTTTATATTACCCAAGTTATACAGTTCAGCTCTGTGTCCCCACGCAGATCTTGAGCTGAATTGTGATCCCCAGCACTGGAGGATCAATGCAATCCCCAGCATTGGAGGATCACAATTAAGCTCAAGATCTGGGTGGGGACACAGAGCCCGAACTGTATCGGGAAGCGATTGAGTCATGGGAATGGCTTCTAATGGTTTAGCACCATCCCCCTAGTTCTGTCTTGTGATAGAATTCTCCCAAAATCTATTTTTTTAAAAGTGTGTAGCACTTCCCCCGTTTCTCTCTTCCTCCTGCTCCCGCAATATAAGACGTGCTTGCTTCCCCTTCGCCTTCCACCATGATTGTAGGTTTCCTGAGGCCTCACAAGAAACAGAAGTCTGTACAGCCTGTGCAGTCTTGGTTGGCTCCCCAGTTTCTGACTTGGGCATCTGTTTGGAAGTTGGTGCCATTTACAGAGAGAATACACTGAGCGGATAGTTGCAGCATTATGATTTGATAATGATAATTTATAAAGAAAAGAGATTTAATTGGCAGGCAGCCAATTACTCAGTCTCAGGTATGTCTTCTTTTTTTTTTTTTTTTTTTTTTTTTGAGATGGGGTCTTGCTGTGTCGCCCACGCTGGAGTCCAGTGGTGCCATCTCGGTTCACTGCCACCTCCACTTCCCAGGTTCAAGCGATTCTCCTGCCTCTGCCTCCCGAGTAGCTGGGACTACAGGCGTGTGCCACCATGCCCGGCTAATTTTTGTATTTTTAGTAGAGATGGGGTTTCACCATGTTGGACAGGCTCATCTCGAACTCCTGACCTCAGGTGATCCGCCCACTTTGGCCTCTCAAAGGGCTGGGATTACAGGTGTGAGCCACCATGCCCAGCCTCAGGCATGTCTTTATAGCAGTGTGAGAACTGTGTGAGAACGGACTAATACACCCAGTCAGCTGTTTTGCTTATGACCAAAAAACTGTAACAGATACATGGACCTTGTCTATTTCTTAGCCTTATCTCTCACCATCATACCCTCTATTTTATCCCCTTTCAATGGTAAAAATCCTTATAGTTCTCTTACTCAAAGTGCGCCCTTTCCTCTGAAGAAAGCTTTTGGCACAGATCTCAGTTCCAGGGCAACTGGTATCTCCTCTTCAAGGCTACTCTGCCTTCCGTGACACGAGTACAACACAGTACACCTTGAACATAACTATTATTTCAGTTACAATTTTTTGCACATATCACCCACTTAACTCAAAGTTCTTTGAGAGTAGGGATTGTGTGGTTTTCTCTGATTCCCCAATCTAGTCCAGTGCCTGGCCCCAAAAATGCCCTCCAAAATGTTTGCTAATGAATGCACAAAACAAAGGCTGCCTGATGTGGTGGGTCACACCCATAACCCCAGCACTTTAGGAGGCTAAGGCAAGTGGATCACTTGAGGTCAGGAGTTCGAGACCAGACTGCCCAATATGGTGAAACCTCATCTCTACTAAATACAAAATACAAAATTTTATTGTACAAAATAATACAAAAATTAGCCAGGCGTGGTAGTGGGTGCCTGTAATCCCAGCTACTCAGGGGGCTGAGGCAGGAGAGTCACTTGAACATGGGAGGCAGAGGTTGCAGTGAGCCAAGATCATGCCACTGCACTCCAACCTGGGTGACAGAGACTCCATCTCAAAAAACAAGCAAACAAAAAAACAAATGAAGCCGATTGTTATAAGTAGAATTTTTGATGCTGCAAAAGAAGTAACACTCAAATATAAATTTCCTCAGCAAGGCAATTTACTTCTATAGAAGGGTGGGGCTCACAGATGGAACAATGGTGAGTGCACATTTGGACAAGGGAGGAAAAGGGGTACTTATGCCTGAGGGAGGTCGCCCCTACTGCTGTGTCTTTCCCCTCTTGGCTAGGGTTAGACCGGACAAGCTATTTTAAAGAGACCAGGGGTCCGAGCTGGAGTGGCAGGGTGGGTGGTTTGGCCAGAAGGTTATGGGTGGGTCAGAGCAGGTAGCCAGGGGTGACTTAGATCAAAGAAGGTGACCAGAGCAGGTGCCTGGAGCAGGTGATTGGGATGAGTCAGGATGAAGCCCGGGGCCAGGGGAACGGATGTGAACTCCTGATTAGAACTGGTGGAAAAGGTTGTTTACTGAAACTACAAGGAAGTTAAACTTTAAAATAGAGAAAGCATAAGAGAGCTAAACATACTGACGTACCGATTCTTTGAAGAGAAACTTGGGGTTCACTATATCTAACACTACCATGTGAGAAACTGTATAAGGTAGCTTTACAGCCACGGCCCAGTGGTCTCTATTTTAAAGGCAAGTATGAATAGCTACTAGACATACATGTAATATTTTCATTTATATCTTATTTCTTTTAAGTGAGCCTTCTCAGAAAGAAGTGCTAAGGAGGAGTTTCCTTTTCTCCACATCAAGATTTTGCTATTTCAATGGCATCCCAACAAGTTACACAATAAAAAACTTCTTTCCCTTACTTCCCTCATTCCTGGAACTTGCCATTTTGGCTCTTTCTAAGAAATGTTTTCATTAAAATTTGTTTTCATTACAAAGCTCTTATTTAAAACACTCAGGATTTAGCCGTCAGGTGGCTTTCAAGTTATAAACAATAATGCACTTGGGGAATTGGAGAATTCCAGAATGTGGAAGTGTCTCATCCTAATCAGAGAGGTTACTGTTGCAATATGGAGAAATCAACAGCAAGAGGCTGAAGTTATTGGCCCTCTGGTTTCTCTGGTTTACACTGCAATTGAATGTCTTCGATCAAGGAGCTTTCTCCATGTTGGTCAGGCTGGTCTCAAACTCCCGACCTCAGGTGATCTGCCCGCCTAGGCCTCCCAAAGTGCTAGGATTACAGGTGTGAGCTACCGCATCCGGGCTGGTTTTTTTTCTAATAATCATGCTTCCTTCAAAATTATGTTTAAATTTTATCCGACTATAAGAGCAACACATATTTGCTTTTTCTGTTCATTGGCATCATTTAACAAAAATATTGTAGCCTGCCAGGCACAGTGGCTCACGCCTGTAATCCCAGCACTTTGGGAGGCCAAGGCGGGCAGATCACTTGAGGTCAGGAGTTCAAGACCAGCCTGACCAACATGGAGAAACCCGGTCTCTACTAAAAATACACAATTAGCCAGGCGTGGTGGTGCCTGTAATCCCAACTACTCAGGAGGCTGAGGTAGGAGAATCGCTTGAACCTGAATGGTAGAGGTTTCAGTGAGCCAAGATCACCCCATTGCACTCCAGTCTGGGCAACAAGAATGAAACTCTGTCTCAAAAAAAAAAAAAAAAAAAAAATCTATACGTCTAATGATTATTTTCCCGACACCCACTAGACCATCAGCTTCCAAATGTTTGTTTTGTTTTGAGATGGAGTCTCACTCTGTCACCCAGTCTGGAGTGCACTGATACAATCTCGGCTCATTGCAACCTCTGCCTCCTGAGTTCAAGCAATTCTCCTACCTCAGCCTTCTGAGTAGCTGGACTACAGGCGCATGCCGCCACACCAGCTAATTTTTTTGTATTTCAATAGAGATGGGGTTTCACTGTGTTGCCCAGGCTGGTTTTGAACCCCTGAGCTCAGACAGTCCGCCCACCTTGGCCTCCCAAAGTGCTGGGATTACAGGCGTGAGCCACCACACCCACCCCCGAAATGTTCTTAATTTTCTGAGCCATAATTTACATGCAATAAAATGCACCAATTAAGGTATATTGTTCAATGAGTTTCAACAAAAGTATACATTAGTGTACTTACCAACATAATCAAGATGTAGAACATTCATATCACCTGAGAAAGTTCCCATGTGCCCTTGTTACTCTAAAGGGGTCCCAAACAGACCTCAAGAAACGGTTCTTGGACTTCATGCAAAAAAGAATTAGGGGTGAGTCCGTACAGTAAAGTGAAAGCAAGTTTATTAAGAAAGTAAAATAATAAAAGAATGGCTACTCCATAGGCAGAGCCACCCCAAGGGCTGCTGGTTGGTTACTTTTATAGTTATTTCTTGATTGTATGTATTATCCTTTTTATATATTTCAAGATGTTATTTCAAAATATTTTGTTGATAAATTTGGAGCCGGGTGCAGTGGCTGACACCTGTAATCCCAGCACTTTGGGAGGCAGAGGCAGGTGGATCGCTCAAGCCCAGGAGTTTCAGACCACCCTGGGCAACATCGCAAAACCCCCTCTCCACAAAAAAAAAAAAGAAGAATTAGCTGGGCCTGGTGGCATGCACTTGTAGTCCCAGTTACTCAAGAGGATAACGTGGGAGAATTACCTGAGCCCAGGGAAGTCGAGGCTGTAGTAAGCTGTGATCACACCACTGCACTCCATCGTGACAAAGTGAGACCCTGTCTCAAAATAAAAAAAAAAAAAAAAGCATCTATGTTAAAGAAGGATATTGATTTATAGTTACCCTGCAATGTGATTGTTTGGTTTTGATATCTGGGTGATGCTGGCCTCATGAATTGAGTGAGGAAATCCATCCCCTTTGTTTATTTTCTGGAAGGATTGATATTTTTTGGCAATTTTCTGTAAAAACAATGTAATTTCTTTTGAGACAGGGTCTCCCTGTGTCACCCAGGCTGGAGTACAGTGGCATGGTCTTGGCTGACAACAACCTCTACCTCCTGGGCTCAAGTGATCCTCCTGTCTCAGCCTCTGGAGTAGCTGGGACCATAGGTGGGTGCCACCACGCCCAGCTAATTTTTTATATTTTTGGTGGAGATTGGGTTTTGCCATGTTGCCCAGCTGGTCTCGAACTCCTGAGCTCAAGCAATCTGCCCAACTTGACCTCCCCAAATGCTGGGATTATAGGCATGAGCCACCACATCGGCCAGGATTGGTATTGTTTGTATTGAATGTGCGATAGAAATTTACTGATGAAACTATCTGGGTACAAAATTTTGGGGGGGGAACGTCTTACATGATGAATTTAGTTTCTTTTCTTTTTCTTTTTTTTCTTTTTTGAGACAGAGTCTTGCTTTGTCACCTAGACTTGAGTGCAGTGGCGCAATCTTGGCTCACTACAACCTCCGCCTCCCGAGTTCAAGTGATTCTTCTGCCTCAGCCTCTTGAGTAACTGGGACTACAGGCACACACCATCATGCCTGGCTAACTTTTGTATTTTTAGTAGAGATGGGGTTTCACCATGTTGGCCAGGCTGGTCTTGACCTCCTGACCTTGTGATCCTCCCACCTTGGCCTCCCAAAGTGCTGGGATTACAGGCATGAGCCACCGTGCTTGGCCTGAATTCAATTTCTTCAATTGATTTAGGAACATCCAGGTTTTCTATTTCTTCATTAATTTTTACCGATGCATAATAGATGCATATAGTTTTGGAGTACATGTGATAATTTAATGTATTCATATAATTTATAAATATCAAGTCAGTGTAGCTGGATATCCATCACTTTAAATATGTGTATTTTCTTTATATGCTAGAACCATTTGAATTATTGCCTTCTAGCTATTTTGAAAGGTACAGTAGATTATTGCAAACTATAGTCACCCTACTGATCTAATACCGTCTTATTTCTGCTATTAAATCGTATATTTCTACCCATTTCATTTTTTTTTTTTTTTGAGATGGAATTTCCCTCTTATCATCCAGGCTGGAGTGCAACAGTGTGATCTCCGGTCACTGAGACCTCTGCCTCCTGTCTCAACCTGCTGAGTAGCTGGGATTACAGGCACCCGCCACCACGCCCAACTAATTTTTGTATTTTTAGTAGAGATGGGGTTTCACCATGTTGGCCAGGCTGGTCTCAAACTCCTGACCTCAAGCGATCCACCCACCCTTGGCCTCCCAAAGTGCTGAGATTATAGGCCTGAGCCACTGCACCCAGCTATTTGTACCCATTAATCGACTTCCCTTTATCCTACCATTTCCTTTTCCCCTGCTGCTTTTTTTGTTTGTTTGTTTCCTGAGACAGTCTCTCTCTCACCCAGGATAAAATACAGTGGTGCGATCTTGGCCCACTGCAGCCTCTGCCTCCTGGGTTCAAGTGATTCTCCTGCCTCAGCCTCCTAAGTAGCTGGGATTACAGGCATTTGCCAACACACCTGGCTAATTTTTGTATTTTTAGTAGAGATGGGGTTTCATCATATTGGCCAGGCTGGTCTCCAACTCCTGGACCTCAAATGATCCGCCCATCTTAATCTCCTACAGTGCTAGGATTACAGGCGAGAGCCACTGTGCCTGGCCTCCTACGCTTTCTTTTTGAATCAGTTTTAGTAATTTGTGATTTCCAGTGAATTTGTCCATAAAACTAAGTTGTTCAACTTGTGGGCATAGCATTGTCTGTAGTATTCCCTTATCCTTCAAAAATATGTAGGGTCTACAGTGATAGCCCTTCTTTCATTCTTTGTTATTGCTATTGTTCCTCTTTCATTCTTTATCTTATTTATTTATTATGTATTATTTATTTATTTATTTATTTGAGACACAGTCTTGCCCTGTCGTCCAGGCCGGAGTGCAGTGGGGTGATCTCAGCTCATTGCAACTACTGCCTCCTGGGTTCAAGCAATTCTCCTGCCTCAGCCTCACGAGTAGGTGAGATTACAGGTGTGTGCCACCATGCCTGGCTAATTTTTGTATTTTTAGTACAGACAGGGTTTCACCGTGTTGGCCAGGCTGGTCTCAAACTCCTGGTCTCAAGTGCTCCACCCACCCCAGCCTCCCAAACTGCTGGGATTACAGGCGTGACCCACCTCGTCTGGCCCAGCTCTGAAGACATTTCAAAGTAACCTTTTATAATGAGTATGTTAACTTTTAGAGTTTCTATGATTAAGATATATTATACATAATATTATCCTTAGAGATTAGGAACATTTATCAGGATTCATACGTTCCTAATACTTATGTTCTCGTTAATTTTCATTGCATCCAATTCAGGTAACTTACCAAAAAAAAAAAAAAAAAAAAAAGACAAGAAATCTTTAAGATTTGAATTTTGAAAGTTAAAAGTATGCCATGCCTCCCAAGAAAAAAATCTCATGCTCTCCGCTGGACACAGTGGCTCACACCTGTAATCTCAGCACTTTGGGAGGCCGAGGCAAGTGGATAGCTTGAAGTCAGGAGTTCAAGACCAGCCTGGCCAACATGGTGAAACCCCATCTCTACCAAAACTACAAAACCTATTTGGGCATGGTGGTGGATGCCTGTAATCCCAGTACTCAGGAGGCTGAGGTGGGAGAATCACTTCAACCAGGGAGGTGGAGGTTGCAGTAAGCCAAGATCATGTCACTGCACTCCAGCTTGGGTGACAGAGTGAGACCCTGCCACAAAAAAAAAAAAAGGAAAAAAATCTCAATCTCTCAATCGTGATTACTACAAAAATTGGAGGTGCCAATATAATTGGTTAATGCTTTTAGAAAGCAACTTACCAAGAGCTGTAAAAAAAAAAAAATTGGTAAAAACAAACCCTTTGATTTGCAAGTTCTAATTTTGGCTTTTCATTCTAACAAAATGATCCAGGACATGGAAAAATCTTTTTATTTATTTATTTATTTATTTTTTTAAAAAAGATGGGGTTTCACCATGTTGGCCAGGCTGGTCTTGAACTCATGACCTCAGGTGATCCACCCACCTCGTCTTCCCAAAGTGCTAGGATTACAGGCCTGAGCCACCGTGCCCGGCCTTTTTTTTTTAGACGAGTTCTTGCTATGTTGCCCAGGCTGGCATACAGTGGCTATTCACAGGCGCGATTCCACTATTCACAGGCTGTGATCAGCACGGGATTTTTGACTTGCTCCGTTTCGGACCTGGGCCGATTCACCCCTCTTTAGGCAATCGGATGGTCCCCGGCTCCCGGGAGGTCACCATATTGATGCCGAACTTAGTGCGGACACCCGATCGGCATAGCGCACTACAGCCCAGAACTCCTGGGCTCAAGCGATCCTCCCACCTCAGCCTCCCAAGTAGCTGGGACTACAGGCACGCGCCACC